>JANDKJ010000033.1:0-64547 GCA_028551335.1 Armillaria sp. CMW 4456 | reverse complement strand
CTAACAGAAACACTAGTTTGTCTAACCCAAGTTCTGTTTTCATCTTCGGCTACATGGATAATGCTTTCCTTCATATGTTATCGGGAAGGTTAAATACTGCTGTCGTCGACCATCGCGAGCTTGCCTCTTCAAAACGATCGTTTACACTAGTATGTACCTCAACACGCCTTCTATGTACGCTGAGCCTCTACCATTTCTATGACTGGCGACAAGAATTGGGATCTCCTCCACACTTCTTTTGGTAATCCTCACATTTTCCTGCGTTTGACTAATGCGTGCTAGACCGATGGCCCGCTATCCGAGAGTCTCAATATATCATAGTGGATTGTTACGTTCTTCGCGACCTTGCCTATCGAATTTGTGCGAATGTAAAAGGAACGGTTGTCCTTGAGCCAGTGAGCAAGGTGCTGACACTAGGTCTCCAAACATGATACTGTTGCGCCAGCGCTTGCCCTCAATCGGTCACCAGCGGAGCTTCCCAGGATACAGGCGGCACATTGTCGACGTACTTCAGTTCATTGTATGAATTAAGTACGTTTTCATGCCTCGATTTGCCGGAGAAGCTATTTGCTCATATTTCGCACAGTTCTGCTTACTACTACTATTGCGTTTGGGCGAATCCCCGGGTCAGGAAAAGAGGTATTGTTTCACGATATACCCATTTACTTCCAACTTCTCTCAGAGGCATGGTGAAGCCTTCATTGCTATTGAAGGAGGGAAGCTACCAAGTGAAACGTAGCCTCGTATTTTCTCTTGGCCGCAATCCACGTCGCACTAGCTGCCACCGTTTGTAAATCCATCGCCCTGCAAAACAGCGTTCAACGGTAGCCCTTTTATCGATCGTAAACGATGCTTCAAGTTCCACGGAACTGAAAATGCCCCTCTTCAATACAGCGGTATCGAAGAGAATTATTATGAAGACGACTGTGAGGATCGAAGTGGCGAGGAGGAGTATCCCGCTAATGTCTCAGAATTAAAAGATGAGCCACTTGAAACTTCATGATGGCAAGACAGCAATAAATACAAGTTTGAAGATACGGAGTATGTCGGGCTACCTCCATCATTTGTGAGTGGTCTCTTATCTAATTGGCAGACTAGTCCTCACATCGGTCTTACAGAGTGATGCGACAAACGACGTTGTAAAGAACAGTGATGTAGAAGTTGTCGACGAGACATCCCACTTCCCGTGTTCAATGCGCGAGAACTTGAAAGAGTACACTTTCCTCTGTATGGCTCCGTGTTTACATGTGTGTCGGGTGCAGTATATCCACGCTGCGCTGGAACATACAACTCACAAGATATATTTTTACCAGAAGTGACAAAACTAAAATGTCACGTCAGATTCATGTGCACTGCATCCATTATTGTTCCTGCGGTCCTATGGCCAATATTATGATACATGTATACATATTCATTTAGCCTTTGGACGTTTCGCTTTGAAATCCATACATTTATGGATTAGAAGATAACCGTCATCTTTAAAACTGAATGTCAACAAAATCATGTGCTGTTAATGCAACGTAAGCGCCACATTCACACCACTAACAACGTAAGTGAGGGTGATCGCGTTCTCGAGCGCGCCGCGAGAGTAAGTCTTTATATCGCGAAAAACTTTAGCCTTCGCTCAAAAATCAGGCAAAATTCGAACCACCTTACCGATACCTTTGGCACAGCCACACCAGGCCCAGAATCGTTTTGTAATCCCATCTAGGTGGCGTCCACGTGAGCTTGACATCTTTGTTCACGACTTCCACGGAAGCAAAGGATAAGCTGGCAGTGAAGGGGTGACTGCTGGCATTGCTGGCCGTACGTTGGCTGGTCGTTTCCTCAGTGTCACCTTATTTATCTTCTACCTTCCTTAGGTACCCGCTACATTGTGCCTCACCACACGCGACTACATACCTCTGACCGTTTACCTTGAGGCTGAACACCATCGCCACACCGTGGGTGTGTCATTGATACCTACCTTTATTGGTGTTTCTGTACCCTATGTCGGGCAAGAATTTCAACGGAAATCCACCCAAGTCAAATCGAACTCTTCTTAATGTGATCATCATCTGACATTTGCTTCTTAGGTATATCAATGATTTTAGTAAGGCGCTCGCCAGTGAAGTTCGGATTCTGCTAGCGGAGGTAGGGAAGCTTAGAGATGAACGACGAGCACTGCAGTAGTGCGTCTGTATCCATTATACTGCCGCTGCCGCCACTGATCAGGGTCCAATAGTGAAATAGCAGAACTCATGAGCGTCAAGTCCAAACACGGTGCTGGGGGAGAGTACTCGCCTGAATGGCGACCTGTACGTCGACGTTCTTTTTCTTCCTTAATACAGCAATCCCTGATGGTTCCCAGCCCCAGGAACCACCAGATTTCGGCGCTCCGCCTCCTCCACCTCCGCCTCCTCCGATGGACGAGGGCCCCCCGGCTCCTGCACGTCCAGCATGGCGCACGGTACATAAGCGTGCAGAAAGGAAGGAGAAGGCAAAGCTCATGGCATCAGCCGTCCCAGCCCCGTCTGCCATCCCACCTCTGGAGCCTCCACGACCGAACATACCAGCCTGGGCACAATGGAGGCGTAGGTCTTGATTCCTTGCTCGTTTTTTCTGTGCTGAACCGGGACTCGATATAGCGAACCCTCTTCTTTCGCCGGCTCCTGTCATGGCCACTCCCGCTGCGCCACTCCCTTCCTCTCCGCCGCCGCCTACCCGCTCAGGCCTTTTCGGTCAGTATTTTGCTATCAGTAACATCCTTCCATTCTAACTTTTCTGCAAATTCAGGACCCCCTACTCCTCCCCTAAAGTAGACGAACCTGCGAAGAAACATCATTTATATATGTAACACCATCTCCTCAGAATTTTGTTTCTCATTGAATGTTTTACAAGACAGCAAGCATTTTCTCTACTATCTTTCCGTTTCTCATCGTACAGATTCATCACGCATTGTTTTCATTCTATTGGCTTTCTGCATGTAACTACAGCTTTCGTTTTTTTGTGTGGAACTAATTGTAATGCACCTCCTCTCCTACGTCGAACATGATGACGGCGGTTCCAATCTGGTTTCTTGGCATTCTCGTGCACACTAAACGAAGAACAGTTTGCAGATGTAAGTGATCCCCTGCAAACAATAAAGTATAGTGGCGTTACACCGTTGACTGTGTACATCGTTGCTGAAGTTTTCTGTTGACAAGACTGTTATTCTAGAGAAGGGAATGCAGCCATCACGTCGAATTGGTGGCAACATGAAAGCTGGCATATGTGCAACCGAGTTTTTAATTCACTTGCACGGCGACTATCACGACGAAGGAAACACTAACAATACAATGGTTTACGTGCTAGGACATTCAAGGTGAGTATTCATGACATGATAAAGACCATAGTTTACCTTGCCGCGACAGCCCCGAGGTTTACTCGAGCCAACCTCGTCTCGCCTGCTTCATTATAACGAAAAGCACCCTTTGGGCTAACCCACGTTCGACAGCGGTTTTCGTAAATAGTCCAATGACGAGCACTTGCGTATAGGATGACATCTGGCAATGGCTGTATGTGCACCAAGAATGGCGAAGTGAACTTTTGGTTAAGTCATCATGACTAATGCGGAGGCCAAGAGTAAGGAAAGGCGGTACGACAGATGGTGCGAAGGACGCCACGGGTTGTATTCACCTAAAGCAAGTCATTTTCTTGCCCTCGACAACACTATGTTCCATCCGATTCCCGTGTACTTTGCACCGACAACTTCCACCTTCGTTCGGCCGCTTTTGGAAGAAGAGCTCGACGTACATTCAACTGGGATTGCCGTCAGTGGGCCAACAACTGCAATCCTCTTGTGCGAGACTCTAAGGCATGCTTGCTAAACCGTCAATAGAGGAGGCAATTAGGTTCATTATCATTATTTGTGTCACCAGAGATGTGAATTTTTCACGTATCTGACTGGAAAGGCGAAAGCTACTGAAAACAGCGTAGAGTCTCATCTTTGCTTTTGGCTGTCATTAATCACATCTAGCTGTCGTCTGATGGGGCATTTATTGCATTTCGAGGCTGGGTTCAGCAGTAACCCCCTTTGATTGATCGCAGACGATAGTTCCGTGGTACCAAAAATGCCTCCTTTCGATCCGGTGGTATTGGAGTCTAGTTTCTGTGGAGTCTATGTCTAAGATGTGCCAAAACACGCGCATTCGAACGAAAGGTATAAAATGGGTGTGCTTTGCAGCATGAATCTTCACAATTACAACACTTGAACGACCAACAGCAAAGACCGTCATCGAACCAAAGAACGATCATAGTCTATCATCATGGGTACCGATGTGATATGTATGGACGGATTGTACTGCGCGTTATGCGACAAGTACTTTTTGGATAAGCAGCAACGAGCCGAGCACATTATCAATTCGAACGACCATCCCGAATGCTGGAGATGTGGTCGTCGATTTTTGAATAGCCAAATTCTTCGTCGTGTATGTTTGTTCTACTACCTTGTGGAACAAAGACTAAAACAGTATTTCTGTAGCATTGCGTTACTGCACCCAATCATCACTATTGCGTTCCCTGTGACAAGCACTACCGTACAGCTGCAGGCTTCCGAGTCCACATGGAACAAGTTCATGGCTCCGACGGACGACAGTGTCGACGAATCTTCAGACGAAGAGGATTACTATTATCTCGAAGACGGTTGGGAGGACGAAAGGGGCGAGGGGGACTATCCCAACGAGATCTCCGAAACAGGAGGAGATGAGCCCCTTGACGCTTCATGGATCAATATCGACGAGTACGACTTTCAGGACCCGGAGTATTTGAGGTTACCACCGTCATCTGTGAGTAGTATCTTCTCCTATTGGTTGACTAGTCATAACATTGATCGTCCAGAATGATGCGGCAACCGACGGTGTCACCAAGGGGAGCGATAAAGAAAAGTCGCAGAGACGTCTCACTTCCCGTGTCCACTGTGCAAAAAAGAGCACACTGCTCTCTGCATGACTCGTGTGGAGGTGCGTATTGTGAACGGCGAATTTGTGACGCGCTCAAATATATGGAGGCATGTCTAGTATGTGACAAGCGAGCCTCTGAGGAACAGCTCCAGAAGATATACTTTCCCAGGATTAACGAAATCCAAGGGTTCGGTGGTGGCGCATGACGTCTTCAGACTCGATTTACTATTGCATATGCTATATATACAATAATCTCGCATAATACCTCCCCAGTTATGAACAATATATTTCCAGGACATGGACGACTTTATAAACATCAAATGATATTCCTTACAGATCATTACACTTCACGTCTCTTCATACCGACGCGACACCCAGTCGGTTTCCTCAGTATGCCTTCTTTCACTTCAAGCTATTATATCGAATTAGTAAGTGCGTAAGAATGATTACCGGTACATACAACTTGATCAGGATTTTCCAACACAAAGTGGAAGTGCTTCAAAATCGACGCAATGATAATTTGCAGCTCAAACATTGCTAGATTACGCCCAATACATGCTCTGCGACGTTATGAGCATAAGGATATTAAAACAAACATCACATACCGAGGGCCAACAGAGAACGGAGTGAACGCCTTTGACACGGCAGCACTATCACACTCAAACCATCTCTCTGGCCTGTACTTCTCCACGTCGTCCCCCCAAACAGCAGGATCACGATGGATAGTATAGGTAGGAGCACTAACAACTGTGCCCCCAGGGAAGCAGTTTCCGGAAATCATCATACCAGGGTCGGCTGCTACACGGTGCAGCCCTATACCCACTGTGCAATGCAGTCGAAGCCCTTCGTTTATGCACGCTTCCAAATAGGAGAGTTTCTTAACTCGTTCAGCTGTAGCGACGTCCGAGTCTAGGTGCTCGTCAAGTTCCTTGTGAAGTTTGTCTTGTGCGTCCGGCGTGCTTGCAAGGTAGTAGATGATGGCGCAGGTGGAGCTGAGCGAATTGTATAGTTCAGTGTTTCGGCCAATAGAATGAATAGAACGTACATAGCGGTAGTGTCTGATCCTGCGATGAGAAATGAAAATGCTTCTGCAGTGAGCTCTTCTCGGCCTATTGGGCGACCCTTGAATGAAGCAAATTAACATATATACCATGTCATCAGAGAAGAGTTACAGAGAGTACTTGCCTGCTCATCCCTCCCAGCCTGTAGATGGCTTAATATGTCATTCCTATCAGTAGGTACCTGCATCCTCTTCGAAATAGCCATAGTGGCCATTCCTAATATGACGCCAAAATCCTGTTCTCCTTGCTTGAAGAAGGGAGTCCGCTCGAGCAGCAACCTCAACCACATGGGTATCACCCCCATCATCGCCGTAGTATAGTCTCCTTCTTTAATCGCTTGAACTTCCTTGGCGATATACTTCACTGTGGTCTGCCCGTATGAATCCATCACAGCACGATGGTCTACAGGCACTTGCACTACGTCCTTGGCTGCCTTGACCATTCCGAACGGGGCTCCAAACGCTAAATCACCGATTATATCAAATGCGAGATATCCCATCCCTGCAGAAGACACTATGAGGCAGGAAGACTCAAACTGATAAAGGAGGTCCGCTTACAAGGAAAACAGTCCAGCCAAAGTCGCCCTTCACGGCCAATCCAACCTTCGCCCTCCTGACCAGACAGGCTACCCTTCAGCACCTTATCATATAACCTGTCCCACTGCGTTAGCAACTGACCGACGAAATGGCGTACATGAGGCTCAAACTCCAGCACACTTTTCGGCGAGAAAGTGTGCGAGACTATCTTTCGTTTCCGAGAGTGAATCCGGCGATCTTGGGTGGTGAACATGCTATGCGAAGAAGAAAACCTGAAAGCCTCATAAAATGAGGACTTCAGGGCCCCATTTCCATGTCCGTAGATAATGTTCTGAGCATCCGGAAGAGCTACTGAGATGTGGTTAGGTGCTAAGCGAACAAATGGTCCTTCAGTGGTGTTGATGAGCCATTAACAAACGAACATAGGCAATAAGGAACTGACCATATTTCATGTGCAACTTATGAACGACTTCTGAACGGTGTCCGTGGTAGGAAACGTATCCGAGCCATGCATCAGAAAATTTGGCGACGAGAGGCCCAGGGTATGAGCGAAGACCATGGGAGTCGACGAGATAAGGGATCAGATGAACCAGGAAGACTAGTACAAGTACAGCGGAGACGACTATAAGAGGGTCTGAGTGAGGCCATTCAAGGCTAAGATGTAGCATTGCGATGTGTATGGAGTTACCCATAGCGAAGGCCTTTTAAACTAAAGCAGTGGGCTATCTTGGAACCAATCACGAATGAGAAAATACATGCCAGGTCACGTTAACATTGAACTTGGCGACTTCCCTGGAAGCTTTGCACTGAATCAAGCGCGGAAATTCGGCGATATGTGTGAGAGTGATGACAAACCGCTAGAATTCGTTTGGATGGCTATCCGTTTGACGTAAGTCACACCGCACGAGAGGATTCTCAAGCAGAGGGGTCGTAGTTTCCGCACTGGATTTCGGAAAACCGTGGCGTATGCTGGTTGGATAAGACTAGCTCGTAAAGATAAGCTACTACTTGCTGATGCGCCGATGTCAGCGAGAAAGAGCTCTAGTGGAGTAAGCCAAGCAGACAGTGCAGACATGAATGTATGCTTTGAGAAGAATTATAGACAATCGAGGGCAGGACGACCTATGGCATCGCAGCGACGAGAACAAAAGACCAGCGCTCTCTCTCAGAGTGTATCTTGAGTATACTACAAAGGAAAAACGAGCATTAAGCTTGAAGGTACGCTCAAGAGAGACCCCTGAGGTAGCGCCAAGGCATTTATGAGGCAAGCGTCGCAACGTCAGGAGAAGACTAGGACGCTCGAAATCATTTTGTATAGCAACATTCAATGCAGCATGAGCTGGGGATTTCGGAAGAAGAAGGAGCCAGATGCATGAGCACCCTGCTTGAAATGCGATTGTACTGAGCGCTCGGAATTAATTCGATCACAGCTAGGGAGACCGCAGTAGCACTTCTGTTATTTAAAAAATCAAAGGAGGCTAATAAACAGCCTGGCAGTTCCGGGGCTGCAGGATATAAACATGCAGTCATTGGTATAGAGAGAGCACATACCGGATGAAATAAGCTTGTAGATCCGTTTCTGGACGGCCTTACCGTATGCTTGTATCGAATAGACCGAACGACGAAGCCAAATGGCAAGTGTGATCCGTGGCTGTGCCAACTCACGTTTTCTCCGGACCACTGCCGAAGTACGTAGCCCGGCAAACATGTCTTTTCCCAACCGTCATGGAGGAAGGGATGGCTATCAGAAAAAGGAGGAAGACTCGTGCGTGCGATAGATGTCGTGTAAGGAAAAGTAAGTTTCGTCTTGTTCTCGTGACTGTTTCTGACGTTGGCGTTGTTACTTAGCAAGATGTATAACCCGTCCGCTTCATGACTAACCAATACAAAGACTGAATTTTGCAAACTTACAGGTAACTATACCGCTGAACAGGAAATACGCTGCTTAAACTGCGTTGCTGTTGAGGTAGAGTGTACGTATAACGCTCCGGCGAAGGCAGGTTCTAATCTTACTGTAAAGTACAAAAACTTATCACAACTCTCGCATAGAAACGAGGCAAAAAGCCCAAATTAGTCACTTGTGCTGAAACTGGCCCTGACTTGGATAGCCTTGAGCAAGATGATGTCCCAATATTCTCCAATCTTCAGGAACGCAAAAACAGCGCTAGGTGCGACAATTGTAAATCAGGTGCTTCAGAATACCGAACCAGTATCTACTCAGATACGTGGCAAGTTTGAAACGACGTGCGGAGAAGTTGGAACGAAAAATCAAAGAGGTTCGTAAACGATAGTCTAAAGTGCATTCGCTTTTCTCAATAATCATAGCTCAATCCGAATGCTATCTTACCCGAAGGAAGGACAAGACACGCGCTAAGGGTATCATTACAAGGAGATTCATCCCAATCTACAGTTCATACGCCATCCGAGACACTGACAGAGCTTGATGACGACTTCGCACAGCTGGACCTTGGGGAGAAAATGAAGAATTTATCGTTGGAACACGACAAGGGCTTCAGCGAGAGATGTTTTGGATCATCAAGTAGTGTGGCACTTTTCATTAGTGCCCTTTCTACCAAGAAGAAGTTGACGGGTAGCTTGAATACAGTGCATCTGCAAGACTACTCCAATTTATATCCTGTGTGTCTTGCTCTACCGACTAGTCGCTGCTTTGCTGATGGGTCTTCGACCAGTGGGAACGAGCTACCGCCGATGCCGAGAGATCTTATTACGTCTTTCCTGACGACGATCTTATAATGGACCTAGTCGCCATATATTTTGAAACTGTCAATCCCATTCTTCCAGTCCTGCATCGGCCTACATTCATACAAGATATTGCCAATGGGTTGCATCTACGCGACGAAGGTTTCGGTGGTACACTGCTCCTTGTTTTAGCTGTCGCGTCACGTTATTCCGACGACCCAAGGGTACTAGCGGATCCGAACTCGAGGCTTTCCGCCGGATGGAGATTCATCATACAGGCTCCCATCTTCAAGAAAGCAGTATTAGCCCCTCCCAGCTTGTATGAGATCCAACTAGCTGCTGTAAGTCTGTATTCTACGTTTTCTGATCATGCTCAGAATGCTTTGGAAGATCGGTGTGATACATTCTTTGGGAACTTCTGTTCCTCAGTTTAGTTGGACGGTTATCGGGGTCGGACTACGTGCCGCAACAGAAATTGGGTTACATAGACGAAAGCCCAAGGGCCATAAGATGACGGTCGATGATGAACTCAAGAAGCGATCTTTTTGGTATCTTTATCGTCCTTCATTGTTTCGGGGATCCTGAGAGCGTATGCGTAGGGCGCTTGTAATATTGGACAGACTAATAAGTCTCGTCCTGGGACGACCTGTCATGTTGCAAGAGGAAGAGTGCGTTGGTAGATTACGTTGCGTCTGCCGACAATTCACCTCTTAACGTAGCTTTGACTTGGACCTACCGATCGAGTGCGACGACGAGTACTGGGACATTGGACCAGACCGACAAGTGCAGTTTTGCCAACCAGCAGACAAACCTTCCAAAATCAGCTATTTCAATGCGCAAATACGATTGAGCAGCATAATGTCCGTTGTTGTGAGGAATCTGTATTCCATCAAGAAAAGTCGAGATATGTGGGGTCTTACGGAAAAGGACGATCAACATATTGTTGCTGACATAGATTCATCCATGAATGCTTGGATGAACTCTAACCCTGACCATTGCATGTTTCAATTATGTTCTTTGAACATTCTGCTGACCATATTTTAGTACGGTGGGATCCCTACAACAACGATACCACCTTCTTCTATCAATCAGCAGTGCTGTATAACACCTATTGCATGCTCCAGATACATATCCATCGACCCTTTTTGCGTACTGACTCTCCCCTATCTGAGCCATCCCTCGCTATCTCTACGACTGCAGCAAGATCTTGCACTCGAATCCATCAAGTTTTTGCGACTAGAATCAAATTTAGTGTGCCTCATTTTCTGGTGAGCTGCAAATAGTCATAAAATTCATATCCACGTTTAGTCGTTTGTATAGATGGGAGCCTTTATGTCTGGTGCCGTATTGGCCATGAACATCTGGAGTTGCAAACGGGCGGGCCATCCTCCAAACGCAGACGACCTGGCGGGCTTTGAACAATGCCTAGCTACTTTCGTTCATGCTGCTGACACGTGAGACACCAGTTCATATCATGAATTCATTAACATTGGTCCGTTTGATAGGTGGAACATTGCTGGTCGTTCACTGTGAGTAGCCATGGCGAGAGGTATCGCATTCGCATGACTAACCATGTCGTCTAGGCAAATGTTTAAGGGAATGGTTTCTGTAGAGACTGCTAGTGTTCTAGATAGCGCTTTCGTTCCTCAGGAGATCTCGCTCCGGTAGCTGCTCCCGCCTGGAATCAGTTCATAGTCTCAGCTACGCCACCTGAACAATTGCAGCAATTTAGCACCGGTAGCCTTTCTTCTTTTGGTGTAAATCGTTACTGATGAAGTCCACTCTCACAGGTCTGGCGTGCTCGGACGATTGTTTAAATCTGAGCACAGAGTCGCCTTCAGACCAGACAAATGAGGGCTCTTCGTCTTCCTTCCAGTCGCCTTTCTTCGATGTTGCAGAACCATTGCTGTCTGACGGGGTAGGCACGATCGATATGTGGAACTATGCCCCTCCAGGATTCAGGTAAGTCGTCACCGTATTTCGGAAATGTCTGCTGATATCGTGGACTCATAGCTTCGCAGCTTGGGACGCATACGTCACTAACTTGGGCCACTCTTAATGATTTTAAGCTCTGGCAATGTCAGTGAAGGATTCATTGATCTTTAACTTCTCCGGCATTAGTATTCCTCCTGTTGCAACACCCAATGCTTAGAGTCGACCTTAACATTTATCTGCACATGAATCATCAAACCAATATTGTTGGTTTGATGGAAGTTGGAGTCAATTTTACCTTCATCTCAAGAGCCTAGTCGAGTACTGATCCACATGTATAAGATAAATAGCTCACCGTACACTTATACGGATAGAAATATTGTACATTATCAACTTAGGCGCCTGATGATCATAAGCCATAGCTTTGCTCCAAGACGCAAGAGTTGGACACAGGATGCTTTTCAGTTGGTGTTTTTCTCTATTCTTCTTGGAGAATAAGGATTTGAAGGCGCAAAAAGGAGCTACTGAGAACAGAACAGAACAGAACAAGTCAATCCTCCTGATTCTACCACCAATGCGCCGGTAAATCTAAACCAAAAATACGATGTCGTACGTCAGTTGCATGTTCATCACTCGTACTAGACACCTGAGTATCATTGCCACGCCTAAGTTAGACTGAATAGTTTTGGTTGGGCAGGGAAGGATGGTGAGGCAGTGGATTCAATACGGATGTCCAATAAGATACGAGGAGCACTGCGTGGGTGGGAATGATGGGGACGATGTGTAATATTCATGATAACTCTATCATTGACCAATTGGAGGTGTGGGTAATAGGCATGAATAAATCATTGACTGATACTTGAGCGCCTTATTTTATGTCTGGAGGTTGGCCGAATTCGCTGTCTCTTCCGTTACGAGTATGTGTACAAGGGATGGACCGGCTACTGCAGTCATTCTACCAGTGCGAAGACTGCGTCGTTATCGTAGGCATATTATAGACCGTCCCGTTGCAGTACTATTTTCGTTGGGCAGTCACGTAATCGTATACCATCCGTTTGTTGGGATACTTCGTTACAGTTATCACGACATGAGCTTACGAGTGGCCAGATGCATTTAGTGCAAGATGTTGGCTCTGCTTCCGCATGAAAGACGCCATTTCGGAAATAGAACACCAGTCGGAGAAAAGTTGAGAAGAGGTTTGGGGTTGTCGGCATAGCGAGGCGGGAATCCACCAGGTATACCGTATTCATACTTGATCTTGATGATAGTTCCGTCCATTTCGTATGCCATAATGATTTCTACAGGTCTGAATTCATTGCTTATGAGGTACCGGTCAAGTGTGCTTGGATATAGCATAACGCACCCAAACGCCATTGATACAACTTCAAATATCCTATTCCAATTCTAGATGCATCGGATACGGAGAAATTCTCCATCTGAGTAATTCCTTGGACTCATCGTGGCTGAAGAAGGTCGAATCGGAGTCGGGAGAGAATGACTGAGTTTGAATAATTTTAAATAATTGAGTTTGAACATGATGAGGGCTAGTAAATAACTATTGTCGCGGTTGTGATTGCTACCTTCACGACTTGATGACGACAAGGGCTGATCTTTTTTTGACGTTTGCTACCTCCAAGCGTGTCAATCATCTAGAAGCTCTTTGTCCATGTTTTACTTCCGTGAACTCCCCTTTCGTTGACATTGATGGTACATCGCCTTTTCTTGACACTATGGAGGCTTTTGCAGCTGGAATAGAACCAATCGGCTGCATTCAAGGTGCTGTTAGCAAGTGACAACGTTCTCTGCCTGCCGACGCTTGCTCTGTAAGGCAGACTGGTTCGAGTCTATTAGGCAGTCTTCGCTCCCATGTTCTTCAAACTTCAAATCTCGATAAATGATGATTATACGTGTCTATACTGAGGCAAATCTACTCCCAGGCTCAAAATATTTCAGGTGGGAGTCATACCGCAAAGTACTGAAGTTGTAATTGATATCCCAGCAGTGAATTCACGGGCATCACAGACCGGTCCTTCTGAATCGAAGCAATATGAGCCAATATGCGCCAAGAATGTCTAGGTACACTGCCGGTTTGTACTGTAACTCAGCACGTGTTTCAAGTCATTCCTGGGTGCGGGAACGTTGCAACTTCTTGGCTGGAATGAAGACATGTCGTTGTGTCCAGCGTACCTAAAATTCGAAGCATAGCCGGCCTAGGTTCACTGGATCAAGGGAGCCGACGAACTCTTCCACATTCCTTATGGCAAGTCATTCTTCAAGCTGTGTCATCCCTGCTGTTTGTCACTGCACTGCATTGTTTTTACCATCCTCGGAGCCATGGAATCTGCGCGGGGAAGTTGCCGGAATACATCCCACCAGTCTCGGTTGTTCTACTTACGACAAAAGAAGCCGCTGTTTCCCAGCACACCTATTCAGTTGTTTGGACGACAGGTAAGCTTGGTTGGTTCGTGTCAACTCGCGTCTCCTAACAATCAACCCGGAATTTTATGAAGGTACGAAGCTCAACCGAACAAAGAAGACATTTACCGTACCTCAATCCTCAAGGCTCAAGCTGTAACAGGTCCAAGTTTTCAGGTGACCCACGGCAGCGAAGTATACGGTCGCCTACGGAACAATACGGGTACCCGGCAAATGCTGCGCTGACTTGGCTTTTGCTAACTTCAGTCTTTCCATCGAGGCTTCATAGGCTCAAGAAATAATATCTCAAACCGCCCAATGCTCTGGCGGTTACTTATAGAGTTGCCATCTAATTAACGGTCGTTAATAACATCACGCACTCAAATTTCGAAACTGGACTACATGAGGTGCGGTCCGGATTTGATATCCCTCCTCACCACGGCTTTACGTTACCACAGAACTTATTCCCTCCCCCCCAAAATGGCAACGCTAACTTGGTATGGTTATAAAAGCCATAACCCTCACCATTCTCATTCCTCATTATCACAATGTCTGCCCCAGAAGCCACTACCACTTTTGCACCCAACCAAAGGTCCTCTGTCCTCGGCGGACAAATCGTCGGTCGCGGCGAACGCCGGGCCGTTACACCCCCCAAGGAGGCCTTGAAACTTCGTCTTGACCTCAACCTCGAAGTCGAGATTGCCATCCAGGCCAAGGTCAATGGTGACATTACCTTGTCGCTCCTGTGAGTATATCGCGACGTGTTTTGTTAACGGACTTAGCTGATATCTCACGAGTAGTGAATAAAGAAACTTTTGTACTTGTATAAGGCAGGGCGGCCAGTCATAGGATACCAGGTTAGCCTGCGTCTTACTTGACTTCGAAGTATAGTTGTTGATACCGCGTTCCACTGTTAGTTCGGCCTTTATGATGATCGTGAAGGTTGATGTAGCGTGTACTCTTGTCGATATTACGTACCGCCCTAGCAATCCATTTCTGATTTTGAAACCAAGGTGTGAGATGATGAGAGAATCCGAGTCAGGAGGTGACCTAAATCAATGCTCGTTGTTTTGGTCAAGACATATTGAAAGTGAAAAAGAAGGAGCTTTTTTATGACTTATGTATTATCCTGTGCGTATACGTATTGTCTGGATATGGGTATGCCATCCCCATCACTGTTACACTATATAAATGTTAACTTGAAGATGGGGCTTATGTGTTCTTTCGGTTCAGGTACCCATCGATTGATATTTATTAATATAATACTTAAACGCATCTGCTCCGCTCCCTAGGCAAGGATATCTTGACTTGAAAAAAAAAATCTCGGTGAATTAGCGTGCTTATGCATCAAGCTCTTCGGACCGACAGCCGGCGGGGAATGTTGATAGACTGTAACCATGACTCATTAACTACGTCTCTCCTTAGTCCTAACCATCATGGGAGGCAAAAATACCGTCAAGAAGAGGAGGCTGACTCACGCATGCGATAGATGTCGTTTGAAGAAAAGTGAGTTTCTACTGAGCGTTCTTTTCCTGCTAACGTATCCTTAGAAAAATGTATTTTTTTTCCGCTTCACCAGGCTCCGCAAATGAAAGAGCTGATTATTAAACATGACCAGGCGATGGCGTTTCTGGCCAGAGTACTCGCTGCTCAAGTTGCATTACCTTCGGCGCAGAATGCACGTATATTATTCCGACTAAGGCCGGTTCCTTCAATAATGTCCAGAGTCAAGCCTTACCATGGCGCTTGCACAGAAACGTGGACGGAAGATAAAGTCAGCTTTATCTTCATGTATGCTCGGCTTTGCACTTATTTCGGTAGTCAAGAAGGCTCGGCTCCAGTCGCTTCGGCTTCGCTTACCGCGGCTCCAGATACAGCAAGATGCACATACCCGATTAGGTGCGACGATTGTAAACCAGTCGATTCTGCCACGTACAGCTCATGCTTTAGTAGTTATGTTAAGAACCTAGAAAAGCGCGCGGACAAACTAGAGAACATGCTCAAGGAGGTTTGGTAACTGCTCTTTCCGTATCGCTTTTCTCAGTCTTCATAGCTCATTACGGGCATCATCCCCGGAGAAACAACGCTGCAAGATAAACCTAGATTCTTACCGATATCCATTCACGGAGTCTTGTCTCAATCTGCAGGTTATACGTCAGAGTCCGAAGGGACAGAACCTGATGACGATTCAACACAACTAGACCTCATCGTCAAAATGAAGAGGATGACATTCAACCAAAATCCCTACAGCCAGAGGTGTTTTGGACCTTCAAGTAGTTTTGCGCTCTTCATGAGTGCCATTTCTAAAGAAAAAAAGAAAGGTATCCTAAATACGATGCAACTACATGATTATTCTAATGTGCATCCTGTGCGTTTCCGACTTTACCAACTAGCGTTCCTTTTGCTGATCAGTTTTTATGGCTAGTGGGAGTCCGCTACGGCTGACGCTGAAAAATCTTACTACGTCTTTCCTGACAAGGATCTTATCACGAGCCTAGTCGCCATATATTTCGAAACAGTCCATCCTATTCTTCCAGTCTTGCATCGGCCAACATTCATGAAAGATGTCGTTAACGGATTACATCTACGGGACGAATCTTTCGGTGCTACGCTACTTCTTGTTCTATCTGTTGCCTCGCGATATTCCGACGACCCAAGAGTGTTAGCGGATCCTAGTTCGAGGCTTTCTGCAGGCTGGAGATTCATCGTCCAGGCACCTCTTCTCAAGAAAGCTGTGTTGTCTCCTCCTAGCTTGTACGAACTTCAATCACCTGTTGTATGTTTGTTTTCTTTGTTTCTGTATCTAACTCAGAATGCTTTTCGAAGCTTGGGGTCATATACTCCCTTGGAACGTCAACTCCGCGATTCAGTTGGACCATGGTTAGCATCGGACTACGCGCCGCAACGGAAATTGGATTGCATAGGCGAAAGCCAGAGGGCCATAAGGTGACGGTTGATGATGAACTCAAGAAGCGATCCTTTTGGTATTTCCATGTTCTTCGGATCGCCGGGAGATGCTGATAACTGCATATGTAGGGCACTTGTTACTCTTGATAGACTACTAAGCCTCCACCTAGGCCGGCCTGTCATGATGCAAGAGGAAGAGTATGTCGTCCTTGGTACATTCGATCCTGCATCTGCTTAGTATTCATATCTTGACGCAGCTTCGACCTGGAACTGCCAATTGAATGTGACGACGAGTACTGGGATATTGGAACCAACGGTGAAGTGCATTTTCGCCAACCGGCGGGCAAGCCTTCCATAATCAGCTATTTTAACGCGCAGATACGGTTGGGCGGGATAATGTCAATTGTCGTAAGGATGCTCTATTCCATCAAGAAAGGTCGATACATGTTAGGACTTACCAGCGACGGATGGGAGGAGCGCCTTATTTCTGACATAGATATATCTATGAATGCTTGGATGAACTCCATCCCTATCCATCGTACAAATTTCCTTGAACCTACTTGACATTGTGCTGACCATATATTAGTACGGTGGGATCCCGACAACGAGAACACCTCATTCTTTTACCAATCGGCGGTACTGTATAACACCTATTACATGCTGCAGATACATGTCCATCCACCCTTTCTACGTACTGACTCACCTCTGTCGGAGCCGTCCCTCACTATTTCTACGACTGCAGCAAGATCTTGCACTCAAATCAATCAAGCTTTTTCGCATAGAATGAAATTTACTGTGCCCCACCTTCTGGTGAGCTGAAGATTCTTAAAATTTTATATCCGTGTATTAGAAGCTTGTTTAGTTGGGAGCCTTTATGTCTGGCGCTGTATTGGCCATGAACATCTGGAGTTTCAAGCGGGTCGGCCATCCACCAAACGTAAATGACCTGGCGGGCTTTGAAGAGTGTCTCACCACCTTTATACGCGCTGCCGATACGTGGGTGTTAAATATTCTGTACTCTGAAATATTGAATTATTCATCTGACAGGTGGAATATGGCAGGTCAGTCGCTGTAAGTAGTGCTGGTCTTTTTCGAGTACTGCATTCATATCATGAGAACTGGGCGTCTAGGAAAATGTTCAAGGCTATGGCTTCCGTTGAGACTGTTAGCCTTTTGGACAATACTCCTCTTTCTGCTACCCGTTCTTGGCGAAATGTTGCACCTATATCTTCTCCCATATTGCGCTCGTTCTGCACTGTATCAAATGCAGGCCCTGAACAATTTGGTACCGTTGACTTGTTATGTTGTGTTTATAATTCTCGTTGACGAAAGCCAGCTTCCGCAGATCGAGCATATTTGAACAACTATCCAGAAACTCATTTAAGCACTAGCTTGCCCTCGAATCAAACGGACGATGGGGCATTGACTCCATTCCGGTCCTCACGGTTCTCGAACATATCCGAATCGGAGTTGTCTGGCAGGCTCGGCATGAGGAGTTTTGCACCTCCAGGATTTAGGTCAGCTATCACTCTCTCGGATAATATTCAACTTATTTCTGGATTTGTAGTTTTGCAGAGTGGGACGCATACGTTACTAGTTTGGGATTCGAGAATGGACCTTTCTAACAATCTCAGCATCCGTGGTCATGTTAGTTACAAACAGTAAAGCCTACTAAAGGAAAGGCATGTACTGATTTGAACAGATATGTAAATAGCTAAAGGGTACAGCTATAGTAATGGAATTACACCAACGACTGGATTATGCATATTTTGTCTACACGGCATCACCAATGAGACCGTTTAAGAGAGGAAAAGTAGTGGCATGTCTAGTACGATGACCTGCTGCTGTCCTCAAACCCTTGATGCATGGTATACACTGGCAATCACATTATGTTCTCCCTATCACACGAAATCAGTGCCAAATGCTAGCAAGAGCCTCAGGTATGAGAAAACCTACGAAACAAGGTGTCTGTCCTCTTTACCGTTCAGAAAGATTGTAACGTTGGGCCCTGCAACGTTAAGTTGCGGAGAAAATCTCCGACGTTATAAACACAGTTGGTCACTTTGCGAATGATTTATGCGCTGATGGTGAGAAGCCGAAATTAGGAAATTGTGAACCCTGAAAGGAAGGGAAAAGACATACAATAAGGACAAGGTGATATCACCACCGATTTTCGCCTGGATGGCGATCTCAACTTCAAGATTAAGGCATAGACTGAGTTTCCGTGCCTCTTTCGTCTGTGTTCCTGCGCCCGACGTAGAATTCGGTCTGCGTCTCCGGATAGTTGGCTCTCGCGAATCAGTGGACGGCGTAGCTGAGAATGATGACGATATGGCTGGCGCCGAGGTGTTATTGCTCAATAGAACTGGTGGTGCAGCCGTTTGCCGGGTGGAGACTGGGACAGCCGTGGAATAATTCTCCCTTGGAGGTGGGGAAGTCGACGACAGCATCGCTGGTTTCAGCAGGAGTGGTTTTACGATGTTGTTTGTCCCAGTGACTATGGTGGAATTCTCACCCATGGTTTCAGCGTCGCTAACATCATCGTCCTCAGACGAGGCTTTCAAAAGGTCAGAGACAGCTTTTCGTCTAGGCGGTACTATGTCCCGCCCCGCGAGCGAAGCAACTGGAGTATCAGGAAGGGCAAAGCCATATGTAGGAGGTTCGGGAAAGAAGCTCAAGGAAAAACCACTCGGAAGTGGAGAGGAATCCTCTTCACCGGTATACAAGGTTGTGGTTGTTCTCGCCGTAGGAATCATTAGTGACGATTTTCCCCGCGGACCCGGAGTCGTCGCATCCTCTGCACCCGGAAAGGCTGGAGTTGATGGGGAGAACAGACGCAGCATCGCGACACTTTGGTCTAGCTTCACTAGCTGGCACAGTAATTCATCAAATGATGCCGTGCTGTCAGATTTCAGCGATTTGCGGTTTGTTCTGGCTGCCGACCTGTTTCCTGTAGCCGTGTTGACACCGTTCTGTCCATGTATCCGGGAATAAGGACCTGACAGAGAGTTATTCGAAGCGAAAATGGCTTTTGGGGCGGGTAAAGATGAACTGGGAATTTCCAGATAATACGAAGACAAGGAGGCATCCATCTTAGGACCCCAAGGAGGGAAAAGCTCTCCCTTGTTATTCGGAGGGTGCTTTGAATATGGCGAGGGCATGTGAAGGAGCGTATTCTTTAATGACTGCAAACGCGGGTGAACATGAACATCAAAAACAGCATAGACAACTCCAGTGGTAGGATGATAGTATGGCTGGGCAAGAGAACGACCTAGCTCTGGGTCGTTCTTATCCCACAAAAATAAGGTCGCTTGTCCGCTGGAATAGGGTCCCGGTGACTTTCGGCGAGTGTTCCATGCAGAATCAAGAGTGTCATGATGGATGGACCCTGTGCGAATGTGTCTGGGAAGGCTCTTAGAGCTTCTGAATCTACCCGGACCATCGAACGACGAGGTTTGTGCTTCTCGGAGCTGACGTCGCCGCATTGCTGGGGTGATGTAGAAGATGTCCGTCAAAAGGTATGCAATCAAGACGTATAACTCGAGGGCTTGAAGAAATCGACCAAGAGTGGTTTCCGAGAAAGCGACTACAAATGCGGTAAGTAACGGCAACTGGAATGGTACTGATTGAAGAACGCACAGCTTACTAACTGTCCAATACATATCCCAAGGCCTAGCAACAGAGCGACGATGGGACCCAGATAAGGAAGAAACCGTAGCCGCCATGGGCTGACCAGGGAATGACTGACTGGGGAAAGAATGGCATTGAAGAAAAGTTTGAGAATGAATAACGAAGAGACTGCGATCTGGATAGTGCATTCGACTACGTATGCCACCCCATAGTGGCGCTGAAATATTCTCCAGACGATTTGCAAGATAGGAATGACGACCGTGAGCGCCAAAAGACCCCACTTAAGCATGAAACCAAGATAACCCCAACGTCGCCAACTGGCGCTGTGGACGTGATGTCGAGGTTCATATTTCGCGCTGCCGTCATGAAAAGCGATGAGAGGCTCGGTACGAGGACGCTCAGCAACGAGCATCCAGAAGTACATGAACCGAAGGCCATTGACTAGGGCGAGACCGAGTTCTCTGGGATAAACAAGACCTCTGACCGACGCGGAAAGTTGGTTTAAATCGAAGATAGATACAACAAAGGCCAACAGTGTTGATAGATAAAGGTACAGTGAAGGTCTAGACGGGATTGGTCGTGAGCGAGTGATGCATACGATGTCTTGGGGACTTACAAATCCACTTGTATCATCGCTAACAAAAACGTCGAAATACCAAATGCTAAGAATCCTGCGCATATGAACAAGACATCTGCCAAGACTGACTCCATACATAACAAGTCCGAGTTAGCTGAGCGCAGCGTCGACCTCTGAAACAGCACTTACTGCAGTATCATCGTTAAAAGAGAGAGATGAGATAGCAGCTGTTGGCATTCTGAGCCGTGCCCCGTGCCTAAAAGCTGTAAGGATCCGCCAGGGGTTTGACGATGTAAAGAAGGAATGATCAACCACAATCAAGTGGTCGCCTCGTTAACAAGAAGTCGAATAGGTTTATGAATTCCAGCTTGCACGAGAGGAAGCCTAACCCGAGGCCTCAATGGAAAAGAAGGGCGGAGACGAGAAGAATGACAACCAGCACCACCGACTACGATCTCTCGCAGCTGAAAGAAGAAAAAAGAATCGAAACAGGCAAAAGGCGCCGTCGAAACCCCTCCTCTACGCCTTAGGAGCGAAAGGCAAATGGTGGGGATCGAGAAAGCAATGAGGAATCGGCCGACCCCTCGGTATCAACCGACATTTTACATGACAACGGTTGAAAAGATGAGTTGATGATGGTGGCCTGGTGTGCTCTGGTGTGCTCTGAACCGTCTGGACTTGCATCGGCATGCAACGGCCTTTATACTGGTTTGATGCCACTGCCGCCGCCCCTTCAAGCCTTGTGATGATCATCAGAGGCAGTGAAAAGCGGAAAGGCGGATGATTATTGGGACGTTGCTGTAGTCTGTGTTCGTTAATTGTAGAAAACCTTTGAGCAAGAGATGTTGCGCACATGAAAAATCGAGTCAGCTGGGAAAGTATCGTTTGAATGGTGAATGCGTTGTCTGGTTAGTATAATTCGTCTGATAGCAATACAAATTCTATAAGGGTGCGGGAAAAACTTCGGTGGCCGATACTTTGCTTTTGACGACCTAAAATCGTGGTTAAGCATATCCAAGAGAAAAGAAGAGCAACTCCTGGCCATGTACTTACAGACCACACGAAGAAAGTGCCCGTTGTCGGACCCGAACCAATAAATGTCAGGAACAGAAATAGTAATGACTTACGGAATTAATCTCACAGTAGTGAATATCGGAATATTCGGCGATGTATCGAATCATCAGAATGAACGCATTTACCCAGGTTGTCTTGAGGTTCTGCCGAGTCTTCGAGGTCTGTTCTTGGGGAAAAGAAATAGTACAAAGCAGAGCCTTCCGAATCCCGAGCCCTCGATATTTTGGTTGAGGGTGCGAAGTTTTGAGTCACACGAATAGATAGATGATCGGTCAAAAATGGATTGGAAAGCAGCGCTACACGTAAGAATGGCACATTTGTTATATCCCCATCCACCATCAAAACATCGCAGAGAACTGTGTTAAAATCATTCAGCAAGGAGACGCCCGGTGACGGAGCCAAGGCTACTAACCCGACGATTGACAACTGGCCAACCTCCCAGGACGGTCAAATATGACGATCAGTTCACTCACTGCACATCGAATGTAAGTCATATTCACAGAAACGAGAGCAGGATCTACTCACAGGAGAGAGAGGGTGATGTCGCCGTTGACCTTTGCCTGGATGGCAATCTCGACCTCGAGGTTGAGGTCAAGGCGGAGCTTCAGAGCTGCGGGGGGTGCAGCCTGGCGCTCAGAGCGGCCGACGATTTGTCCACCGAGGACGGAAGCAGATTGAGTAGGTGCGTACTGGGTTTGTGGGGCAGACATTGTTGGGAATTTGTTGGCCAGTCAAAGCTCTTTTATACACGACCAGCGATCTTCTGGGGTGAATTTTTCCGTAGTCCGGCTTCGTGTAATGCAGGGCGTGTTCCAATTGTCAAACTGGAAGCTGTTTAAGTTGTCGTAAGTCTGTAGCAATGGAATGGTGATTATCACGCACGTCTGCACGACAGAACTACCTGGGTCGCGGTCGCAGAAAGGTAAAAGAAGAGCATTAAGGCGAGATATGGTGGAAGTGGCGGCTGGCGAAACTCGGGCTCATTTGTTGCAACGAGAAGACGAGCTTCGAACAATACCCAGGCAGGCCGACTCACGAAACTGTCATCCCGTCGAAGGTTCTTTTCCCGTGGTAGCTGTTTTTGAGAGTAGAAAATGCTGCACGTTTGATGCAAAAGATAACGAAATGGGGTGCGTCGAGAGCCAGGCTTGCGGTGAAATTTTCTGGAAATCTACTCTGGGGAATGAAGATGCGCCTCGAGGTCCCGTCGCAAGGAATTGATGGCGTAAGTGTACTAGCGCAGTCGTGAATTGATGGTGGTTGCAAATCAAGCCGGACTTTTCCGACGCTTGGACTGGAATTTTGGACCCATGGGCACCCATACATTTGACTGGCAACATCATCAACAAAATGCTGTATGACACCAGATTACACCCCCACCTCGCGTGCTCGACTCCACATTCCTATGTTCAAAAGGCCCCGAGTCGTAGGCAAGGGTATGTTCTGCAGCGTGTTCTATTATGAAATAAGAATCGTTACGTACTAGTATCTTCTCTGCAGCTTCGTGACGAAAAAAGTTAAGTTGTTTGAGCGAGGCACCCGACCTATTGAGCTGCATTATTGCGCGCAAATATCCTCATTTATACCTCGGGCCTGTCGATTTCTTGTATAAAAGCCTAAGCAAAACGTCCTAGTCTGGTATCAAACAACATGTCTGCCCAAGAAACCTCCATTGCCACTCGCACCCAGGGAACCGTCGCTCCCAAGGAAGCTTTGAAGCTCCGTCTTGACCTCAACCTCGAGGTCGAGATCGCCATCCAGGCCAAGGTCAACGGTGACATCACCCTCTCTCTCCTGTGAGTTGGATGATTACTGCTGCCTTGGGCGCACCATGCTGACCGGCCTTTTCACAGCGAGTAAATGGGCCGTAGGATCGGAGAGGGTGTATTAGACTTCGATTGCTGACTCCAGGTTACATTCTTCATTAAAACCATCGTTGTTGATCCTGACGCCTGTCTATGTAGCCTATCACCGGTCTTCTGCATTCTTCCCAACCTTCACCTTGTCCTTTCACGGATGTTGTTAGTTATATGGGTTTCATACGCGTAGTATCTACCAATATCATGTGTTGTTTCTTCGGGATCCACAATTTCTCTCTACCGCCCATAGGAAAACGGGAATACCCTCTCGGCGTTCCAGATGAGTAAAGTTTCGGTATATGGTGGTTAAGAGATGACTGTTGGCAGAGAGGAAAAAATGTTGAGTTTGCTCTATAGTGCAAGCATGTATTTAACAAGTATTTGCAAGTGTTGATGTAGGGAGCCGTGGGTGCGGACCGGTGAGCCGGGATATCAGCTGCGACTACTACGTGATCGTGACCTGCACCCAACCTGCGCCTTTCCACTAGATTATCAACTCAATGTCCTGTCTCACCTGCCGCAACTGTGGATTCGCCAATTTTGCTCCAGAAAAGTCAACCACAAAATGTCACAGCCAGCCATAATTATGACAGCAGCATCATTTTGCAAATGCTACGCGGAACACGGTCATTGCTGGATGTTGACCCTGCTTTTTTAGATGCCGAAATCGCTAAGCTGGAACATTTGCGGGACTTGTATGATGAAAAACTTCAAGCAATCCAGGCGGTACGAGATCCAGTTATAAAATCCCTGCAAAATCACCGGTCGGTTTATGCTCCTATCCGCCGTCTCCCTCGAGATGTTCTCATCGAAATATTTCATCTCGTTCACGCCACGTCAATCCAGAATGTGAGAGGTTATCAGCCCCTAGGATCCAGAAGCCATGATAGTTTAGACCTATCTGGGCCTCTTTGGGTATCAAGTCGTGTCTGTGGACTTTGGAGGGATACGTTACACACTTCGCCAGTGCCTTGGGCTCGGAATGTCCTGTTGAAGTCCCCTTTCTCTAGGCATGCTCCTGAGATATTGAAAATCTACCTCGAGCTTACTGGCGAACACCCTCTCAACCTGCAGGTCACCTGTGATGCCCTAGGGACAGCGAAATCATGTCCCTAGTTGTTCGATCCTGCTATCGCTGGAAAAATGTATGCATTTTCACACACATAAATC
The DNA here is from genome assembly GCA_028551335.1 of Armillaria sp. CMW 4456. NCBI lineage: Eukaryota > Fungi > Basidiomycota > Agaricomycetes > Agaricales > Physalacriaceae > Armillaria > Armillaria sp. CMW 4456. The sequence goes on along the minus strand of JANDKJ010000033.1, from coordinate 39,767 downwards.
ATATGCATTGCTTCCATCCCTTCCAGTCCTGCAGACGATTGAATTGGTTGTCCTCGAAGATCACAACTTTGATTATCGCTTGGATATGTGCTTGAAGGCCCCACAGTTATGGCGAGCCACTCTTCCAAGCCAAGGGATCCATCAAGTGAAGTTACCGCCCTCAATAACTCATTATTCTGGATGTATCACTGGCGTGGAAGATTTCCAGCTCCTCTCCCACCTGCCCGAGCTCAGAAGATGTACCCTTCGGCCCTTCTGGAAGCCATCTGTCCAACTCCGAGTTGAAGCACCGGTAGTGATGGCGAAACTTCTCAATCTTCATGTTCATTGTGCAGACTTTGCTGATTTCATATCTGCACCTCTCCTCCAACATTTGACTGTGGCCGGATACCCAGAGCGACAATCATCCTGTATCACTTCTTTTCTTCATCGATCAGGATACCGTCTCGAGAGCATCAGTTGCACTGAGTGCACATTCGCCAAGCTCTATTCGGAGTCGCCAGTTCTGATCAGCAATATGCTTATATCAGAGGCATGTTCTACCGTCTCTCGCCTTAAAGTTCAACTTGATCCACAGTGCAAGCAACTTGCAGAGACACTTAGTCGTCCCTCCGTCCTACCCAATCTACGCCATCTCACCCTTACCATAGTAGAACCTGCAGACGAAGTTGTGTGGTATCCCATCCCTGACATGATACGCTCCTGCCGTGACACAGGGTTGATGGAAATTGTTGAACTACAGTTCGACGACCGCACGTATAGATCAATGTATAACATGAGAGGCAGTCAGAGCTCTCACTGGGGACAAATTGGAGACGCGGGTTAAGGTACGGTTCCCGCTTCCTACAGACAACGAGGCCAGATTTCATGGATCGACCGTCATCGGATGAAAAAGAGTTCAAGTACATCTTGACCGGCTCATAGATGTTGCAGACTGTTCATACGTGATGTGGACATCCTTCCAACATTATATATCATCGTATTCCAATTGGTGATGAGAGGATTCTGTCTGAAGTCTTCCACATGACTCAATTGAGGTATAAAGTCCTCGTTATTCCGAAGAGAACCGGCGATACTCAGTGCTTACTCTTATTTCCCATTGCGCATGGCCTAATCTGATCATCTCACTGACACAGAAACGCAAAGCATCGATTCTCTTCATATGAACATGCCACTAATTATAATCTGCAAACCCTTGGAATAAGTCGAAGCAAAACTGTTGAAGTTTTGCGCAGGGTCGCTTATCTTAGTCGAGCTTCTTAAGGATCCAGTAATGTTCCTTGTCATGGATCTCCCCTCCCCTCTTGACTTGAACCTGGATGTGGTCAATGTTCAAATTCACATTCGCAGCAAGTACGGCCGACTTACAATTGGGCCGATGGCGTTGTCTGTGAACCAATACAAGTCCAGACCAAGGGGAATGATCCTGACAGACCCGACAGAACATTCAACGAAAAATCTGATGCGGCTAGCCACAGACTCACTCATAGGACCCGGCGGTCGAAGTGACCTCGACCTGCCACTGTGTAGGCTCAGGAAGACCAGATGAGCTTACTGCCAGATACAGGATTCTATTGTTTTCGTAATTGGAAAAAGTTGGCAATCGAAAGATTGGAGAAATACCGGAGGCATCGCTGCATACAGTCCATTGACACCCTTGATGGTGACACCGGTGATCACCGCCTCACCGGTATCAACGGCCTTATTGAAGGTTAAAGTCTGTAAAGAGGTCGGTCAGTATGAGATGCTACTCCTGAACATCAACGACAACTCACAGTGCCCTCAGGGACAGCGTTGGTGCCGTCAGCTGTTGCGACAATCTGGCCAGATATATCGCACGGGGTGCTGGTGATATAGTAACGAGTTTGCTGAGCTTGAGCGGTATAGTTCAGAGACATGATTGTTGTCGATGTTGTTGGTGAGTTTCAGAAGGGGAAGCCTGAGGATGACAAGAGGTCAAGGATTGCCTTTTTATACTGCTCTGGGTGGGTGACCAAGACTCAAGAGTAGATGAACTGGACGATTCTTTGTGTTGACATATTTTTCCAAGGACTACTGAAGGCTCCGTCGACCCAGAGTGTGTGTATTCAAGCCTTACAGCATGATTTGGAGATTTAGGCCCGCGATCGTATGGCAAAATTCCAGTCTGAAAGGTGCCATTAATATCGACGACTTATTGTAATCGCGACAGAACCCTAGAATTCAAGCTCAGTCCTACATTCGAGATGTCATAATTTTAATGATTCGCACCTCACCGTCTATACCTGTGGTAGTTAATTGAGTTGCAGCGCGTTCATATGACATTCCTTTCCCACAATGGCGTTCAAAATGCCCAACGTCGATGTGATTAGAAGCTTACCTAAACACGGAACTCTGTTCTTGCGGCACCGGCGCGAGATTGTTCCTCCTTGAGTAAATATCAGAGGTCACCTGTAGATACTGCTCCATCGAGGTACCATCCAAGTGTATTCAAAATATGATCATCAAACAATCTCTCATCAAATTGAAGATCCCCTCGTGACAAATAAACTTCCCTTGACTCCAAGTCTCGGTGCACGCCGCGGCTCCATTGGATTTCCGACCGTTCAAGTTGAACTGCGAGAGCTTCGGTTTGGATATGTAAGACTAGAATTTATATGTATGAGCCTTTTCTGAACAGAACAGGTGTTCTGACAGTGCTGTGACTCCTCATTCCTGTGCACGCAGTCACATGAAAAATGCAATAAAACACCCCTTCTGACATCCCTAGAATCTCCGTAGAAATCAGCACATCAACTCTCCTTCCACTCCACAAGTACTCCGAGTCCAGTGGCATATGTACTACAAGCTCGGTGCACGTAACCCTCCTTATAGGTACAAAGCAAAGCGTCTTCCATCTGTTATCCTATTAAAAGCTACAATAAATGTACATCGTCGACCCAATGGTGGTACCAATGTTGCGTGAAGGGATGAATGTTATCAATAGGCAGTGGGCACACTGCGGCGATGAGAACATAAAACCAGTTCGTTGTTGTGAAGCGCATCTAGAGCATAGTCCAATTGACTGATCATCATCCACCTTCAAGGTATCTCAAGAAAACTGCAGATAGCCCCAAAGGGTATATGAAGCCATCACTGCAACGACAAGGAATTTTCAGTTTGAGACAGATGGAGACGGGTGTGAAATTCGTAGCAAGAAAACTAACGACGCACGTATGAGACATCTCATCGTCTCTGAGATAGTGCTTGAAGAGAAGAATTTAAGGGGAATTGGCGATGGGAGGAATATCATTTAATTCTGGGGTCATCTGTAATTGAACCGCCGCTGACGGAATAACGCTGTATAAATTTAGAAAGTGCTCTATAGAATCAAAGAAGAGATTCACACCTAGTCAGCTGACGAAGCATCAGCGTTTAGTCCACACCCCATTGCCCAGAAATCGTTGCTTACCCGGAGTCATTCATCCCGAGTAACGTAGAATGGCATCCTCTGGACTAGAATGTTGTTTTGTGATCATGATATTTAAAGCATGCATTAAGTTATACATACATCATGGGGCGACGGAGCCTTGAGTAGTCCCTGAAAAATATGTCCACACAAACAGTTGTCGCACTCATCTACCCCGGGTCTTGGTCAGTCATCTGGAGCAGTATAAAACAGCAATCATTTACCTCTGTACATCCTTACACCTTCCCTCAATTCACCAACAATATCGACAACGATCATGTCTCGAAACTATACCTATACCGCTCAAAGCGTTGAAACTGGTTACTATATCATTAGCACCGAGGGTGATGAATCCGGCCAGACTGTCACCACCGCCGACGGTAGCGGCGGCATCCCTGAGGGTGCTGTGAGTTGTTATCGATGCTTAGAAGCAGCATCTGACCATAACCGACTCGTCGTAGACTTTAACCTTCGATAAGCCCATTGGTTCCGATAATACCACCGATGTCACCGTCAAGGGTATCAATGGAATGTATGCTGCATTGCCTGAGGTATTTTCCTTCAACCGTTCGACCGTCGACTCTGTCTAATTACAGATACAAACAGAACGCCACATCCGGTGATGAACTGGTCTGGTCTAACGACGTTACGTCGTGGCAGGTCGATGCCACTCCGCGTCAAACAGGGGTCTATAAGGTCGGTGGCTAGCCCATCAGACATTCTGTTAACTGTATCATCGGGTCTGTCAGCATCATTCCCAAAGCCTAGGACTTTTTTGGATTACGAACAAAGCCATCGGCGAAATCGTAAGTCTGCTGTCTGATCACTTGTTGCTGAGAATGAGAGTTTGATGGCCGATCGTACAGGTCGAAGTCAAGGCAGGAAAGGATATCGTACGAGACGAGAGTAAGTGGATCCTCAAAAAGGTCAACTAAGAAGAGGAATCCAGTGCATATCTTCAACGGTAGTTTTTTCGTTTGTACCAAGTGTTTCGGTTGCGACGCGTGTGAATGGAAAAAGTCGACGTTCGTACTGTATGACGATACACTGCTGCATCGGCTTGACTTCCAACTTGATTATCTTCATGCAACAGCCTGAAGTCGTTTGGCGCTAAGACCCTCCTAACAAGACCGTCTATGCGGTGAGATGCATGGAAAAGAGATCCTTCTTTTCTTTGATAACCCTGTCACTCGCACAAGATAGGATCAGGTCTCGCACAGTATAAGATCGGGTCAGATATTTTGAGACATGGAAGGGTGCATGAGGATATTGGATACTGGATCGTCGACTATCTTCATCCTCTCAGGCCTCCCTACGCGTTTATCATCCTTAAGTGGCACATCAGTGTTCTTCCCCGCCTGCGTCTAGGATGAAGTTATAAATTATGTAGGCGTACAAGAAACGCTGGTGACTGAGGATGTTGTGTTCGTCGATGTCATCACCGGCGCCTATAGCGATCAGCAGTCCCGTCTACCGAGAACACCGTAGCCTTGACGACGATGGCTAACACGCAGGTGATAGTAAAAGACGTCAGGCGCCAAACCAAGGAAGGAAGGACAAGAGTCGTGAACTCGTGGGCAAGACAGATTTGGAAGAGAGGGAACGTCTCTCCTTTACGGGGGTTGAAGTGAAAGCGCCGAGGTGTTATGGTGTGTACCAATGGAGGCAGAAGAAAGAAACAGTCGGTAACAATGTTCCATCCAAGTGACAGCCTCCCTGGCGCCGATATTTCGGCGGCCTTTGACATGTTGCAAAGGGAAACCCGTGAGGACTCCACCACCAGTGCACTTGATCCTTTCGATGACTACCTCGTACACTGATAATAACCTTGAAGATAATCGCGTTGTCGGTACGAAAGTCATAGATGGCATGAACAATGACGACAGGAATTGAAGAACTTCTCGAGCTTGATATCGTGGCAGCGGATTGCACATCAGAAAAGGCGAGAATAAGCGCACTCGCAATGACAGAGGCCTCTTCAAAGTATGAACCGGGAAAAGGTGAGGAGAAGGCAAGGAAAAGGATAAAAGAATCCATACTGACTGACGTTCGGGCTGATGATGGCGGACACACCTACCAGCTGCCTTCTCTCTTCCACCATCTCCGCCGCCCTCGAAATCTGTGAAAAATGGGAGGTATCGAAATCTGCGCTGTCTTGGTGCTTATATGGGCTTCCATGGGCCTGGCCACTGCTTGCTGCTAAGTGCTCTGAGCCACTATTTCATGGAAATAGTGGTATCGTTGGCGCTGGTAAAGGCTCAGTACATCTATTTCCAGTGTTTTTCGACGGAAATGACGTACTTGTATTCTTCCGCACGAGATGCAAGATGGTCCTAGATTTAGGCTACGCTCGAGGGCTCGACGGATACGAACAGCTAGTGACTGATGCTGGTGTTTGCACAGAGTATGACGACGATAACAGATATCCTGCACCCGGTCCCATCTACTCCTGCAAATCTGAAATGTCGCATCTCGCGCTTTCACTACTGGATGCTGAAAATCTATGAGTCTTCATTTGCGACTTGAAGGATCTGGCGATGCGCTGATCGACGGTCTCAAATGGCGACATCATTTTGACAGATGGTTGTCTCCCTACGACAGATTATTTGAAGTTAATTCTAGATCAAAAAGGATGACAACTTATTTACCATGTCTTTCACACGTACGGGATATGATGAGATATAAACACTTTCCGCAACATCGATGTGGCCGTACGTCGTGAATGCGAATATGACTTCGATGGAAGACAATAATCATCGGAGACAGAGTATACAGACTATTGTCATCCGTTGACAGTCATGAGGTAGTGCCCAATTTTAGTGAAGGAAGGGACCCTCCACCTTCGAGATGAACACTATCCTTCGCGACGCGGCTCTTTGGGATTAGAGTTTTCTAAAGACCACTCTTCTATAACCCCAGTTTCAGAAACTAGTTGCCAACTGTTCACAATACGGATGCCCGCAATGAGGGAGGAAACTGTCTCGGTCTCTCATCGCTCTGAGGTGTATGGTATCGATCTGCTCTTCAAACTGATAGTGCGAGTACCTGGAAATCGCTGGGCCAATTAGGGTCCGTTACATATAGGAGATGCCACAAGATAAACGAACGTGTATAAAGTAATCGACAGACGAAGCATTCGATAGAGTCGAACTCCGCACCATAGGCATCGGATCCTGGTGGATGCTGAAGTATTAGTGACCGCATTCGTAACGTCCACTTCCATAGACTTCAGTAAAGTCGAGGCCCAGAAGATGGGGAAAATCGAACTCATTGGAGGTTACGGAGTAAAGTGACTCGAAGGAAAGGAACGAGATCTATGTTACATCTGGAAAGCATTGCAAGAAAGTCGAGAGAGAAGACAACTCAAAAGCTGTTTTGCCACAGGCGTAGCACGAAGTCGAGCATTCGGTCTTCGTGTATCAACGGGACAAGGATCAACAATAGAAACACGGTGCTCGTTTACGCTCCCAGTGTCGTCGTAGGCAGGATCGCAGATCCATAGAAGTTGGACGTTAAAAGAAGTCTCGGGTGGGGAAACAGAAACGACAGCAGGATCTTACCATAATGACGTGATTTCTACCAGTTGTATTATTGGACTTGATTTGAGTCTTTGTTAGACTTTTCTGGACAGTGTAGAGGGACGTCCGGGACGAACTCAGAGTTCCGAAGGCCACGTGCCAATTGTGGTGCCGGTCACACGATCAGTCCATCAGTGTCAACAACCAATCTCAGCCTCTGGCGCGTGTCTTTTTCTCTGCAGAGTATCGTGTAGCAAGCAGTCCGGGTACCAAGATCACGTATGTTTCTTCCCCTCTCTCGGTTGACTGTCACTTATATTAGTACAACTTAGCAGGTACTTCACTCGTCTTCTTCCAACTTGAAGATTTTATCAAGCACATTTCAGGAATTTTCATGTCAGGCCTCACCTGTAGCAACTGCGGCTTCGTTCATCTGCTTTCACCAGACGAGCCACATAGACAGAAAACTTTTGAAGCCATTCAAACCTCCGATGGTCTTATTTCGGAATTGCTACGCGGGACTCGGCCATTGCTCGATGCTGACCGTGTCTTGATCGATGCTGAAATTGCCAAGCTAGTACAGCTGTGGTCTTCGTATGAAGCCTTGCTTCAAGAGGCTGATACACGCCAATACTCAGTATTAATGGCCTTCAAACATCGCACATCGATCTATGCCCCCGTCCGTCGTCTTCCCAGAGATATTCTTATCGAAATCTTCCATTATGTCTGCGATTATTGGAATCTGGCAGGACGTGAATCGAACAAGATCTTTAGAAACCAATATCATAGTCTTAACCTCTCGGGACCTTTATGGGTCTTAGGCCGCGTCTGCGGGCATTGGAGACATGTGTTGCACACCTCGCCAGCATCGTGGGCTCGGAACATTTTGTTGTTCTGCCCATTCTCTAAGAATGCTTGCGAGATATTGCAGACTTATCTCCAATACACGGGCGGGCATCCCCTGCGTATCAATGTTTATCTAGATCGTGGTTCCGACAAAACGGAAAGTGACAAGATTATTACCCTACTTCTTGAATCCCACCATCGCTGGAAGGATGTACGTCTTTACGTTCCATCATCCGATCTACATCATATACAAACAATATCCTCTCCCTTTCCCGCTCTACAAACCATTGAAGTGATCGTCGACATCGACGAGGCCCACCCTGACTTTCGCTTGGACATATGCTTGAATGCCCCACAACTGTGGCAGGCTATTTTACCAAAGCAAGGAATCTTTCAAGTGAGATTACCGCCTACGATAACTCATTATTCCGGATGCATTACTCGTGCAGAGGACTTGCAGCTCCTTTCCCAATTACCCGATCTCAATATGTGTCGCCTCTCTTACACACTCACCAAGTCGACTTCATTCAAAGGTCCGATAATAATGCCGCAGCTCCGTCGTCTCTATATCGGCGAGTTGGACATCATCAACTGCCTAACTACGCCAATGCTCAAACATCTGACCTTGGCGGGGTACCGTCGCAAAGGCCAGAATGAGGTTCCAGAATGCATTAACCTATTTCTTCGTCGATCCGGGTGTCATCTGGAGAGTTTGAGTGCGGTCGAATACCTAGTATCCAGTGACCATTCGGCAGGTTCAGTCATCGAATTACTCTCATCGGAGGCATGCTCTTCAATCTCTCACTTCAAAGCTCAACTCGATTTGTATGACCTTCGGAATATTCTCACCCCTACCGAAGTCTTACCCAGCCTACGTCATCTTGTTCTGTGTTTGTTTATTCCTACATCTATAGATTGGGAAGGGATACCCCCATTGATATGCTCCCGCCGTGATGCAGGAGTATTGAAAACGGTAGAACTCCAGTTTGAGCTTGACGTGGATCTAGAGATGAAGATCCAAGCATACGGTGACAACGAGGATAGATATTATGAAAAGGCAATTAAGAAGGATGTCAGGGCTCTCACTGGAGACAATTTGGATATGTGGGTCACCGAGTGGAACCCGCCGGATCGGGAACACCAGGACGTATTTACCACGGTGACTGGCCCAACGGTTTGAATTGCTTACTCAACTCTACAAGCGTCTGTGGCTGTTGCGGAGGCAGTTCAAATTCATAAATCGGTTATATCCTCGGACAGCAGTAGGTGCGACTCGGATAGCTTTTAAATTCAATGTATCTAGGATCCTGTGTAGTAAGATCATTTTTGCCAAGTGGATAGGATGCTTGAGTATGCACAGAAAAGGGTACCCTCGTTCTCCTTGATACTCCACGCTTCGAACTGATGGTGTAAGTATCTGGAAATCGCTGGGCCAATTAGAGACTGCTATATATGAGAGATGCTACAAAACAAATGAACGTACCTAAAGCAATCGAGAGACGAAGCATTTAAGACAGTCGAACTCCGCACCATAAGCATCGGGTCCTGGTGGGCACTGACTCAGTATTAGTGATCGCATTCGTAACGTCGACTTGCATAGATTTCAGTGAAGTCGAGGCACAGAAGATGGGCAAAGCCGAACTCATTAGAGGTTACGGACCAGAGTGACTCGATAAAAAGGCGCAAGATGTATGTTACTTCTAGAAAGTTCATCACGGTTGTTATCACGGGGACCGTTGCAAGAGAAAGATGAGAGAAGACAACTCTAAAGTTGTTTTGCTACAGACGTAGCACCAAGTTGTCTTCGTGTGTCAACGGGACAAGGTTCAACAATAGAAACATAGTGTTTGTTTACACTACCAGTGTCGTCGTAGGCAACATCATAGATCCACAAAGTTGGACGCTAAAAAGGGTCTCAGTCAGGGAAACTGAAGCGACAGCAGGATCTTACCATAATGGCGTGAGTTCTACGAGTTGTATCATTGGACTCGAATTGAATCTTTGTTAGATTTTTGTGGACAGTGAAGAGGGACATTTGGGACTTGAACTCAGAGTTCCGAAGTCCACGTGCCTCCTTGAAATTGCTGGTCACACGAAGCGATCACAATCTCAGCCACGTGTGTCTGTTTCTCTGCTGGCAGATTATCGTGTACTAGTAGCAAGCAATCCGAGTACCAAGATCACGTATGTTTCTTCCCCTCTCTTCATTGACTGTCTTATATTAGTATAACTTCGCAGGCGCTTGGCTCGTCTTCTTCCAAGATTTTACCAAACGCATTCCAGGAATTCTCATGTCAGGCCTCACCTGTAGTAACTGCGGCTTCGTTCATCTGCTTCCACCAGATGAGTCACATAGACAGAGAACTTTCGACGACATACAAAGTTCCAATGGTCTTATTTCGGAATTGCTACGTGGGACACGGCCACTGCTCGATGCTGACCGCGTCTTGATCGATGCTGAAATTGCCAAGCTAGTACAGCTGTGGTCTTCATATGAAGCCTTACTTCAAGAGGCTGACACACGCCAATATTCGGTATTAATGGCTCTCAAACGTCGCACATCGATCTGTGCCCCCGTCCGTCGTCTTCCCAGAGATATTCTTATCGAAATCTTCCATTATGTCTGCGATCATTGGAATTTGGCAGGACATGAATCAAACGAGATCTATAGAAACCAATATCATAGTCTTAACCTCTCGGGACCTCTATGGGTCTTGGGCCACGTCTGTGGGCTTTGGAGACATGTGTTGCACACCTCACCAGCGTCATGGACTCGGAGCCTTTCGGTGACTTACCCGTTTGCCAAGAATGCTTACGAGATATTGCAGACTTATATCCAGTACACGGGCGAACATCCTCTGCGTATGTATGTTCATCTACACCGCAGTACAAGTTCTGACAAATTGGAAAATGACAAAATTATTACCCTACTCCTTCAATCCTACTATCGTTGGAAGGATGTGCGCCTTCGCATTCCATTATCCTATGCATACCATTTACAAGCAATATCCCTTCCCTCTCCTGCTCTTCAAACCATTGAAGTGATTGTCGACGACGCCTGCTCTGACTTTCGCTTGGACATGTGCTTGAATGCCCCACAAATATGGCTAGCCGCTTTCCCCGAACAAGGGATCTTTTAAGTGAGGTTACCGCCCACGATAACTCATTATTCCGGATTGGTCAGTTATGCCGAAGACTTGCACCTCCTTTCCCAATTACCCAATCTTCACACGTGTCACCTCTCTCACACTCTCATAAACTCGGCTTCATTCAAAGGCCCGGTGGTTATGCCGCAGCTCTGTCGCCTCTACGTTGGTGCATTGGCCATCATTAACTGCATAACTGCGCCAAGGCTACAACATCCGATCCTGATGAACGATCTGAACCATCCTTGTCAGTTGAAAGAGGCCCCAAAATGCATCGATCTTTTCCTTCGTCGATCTGGGTGTCATCTGGAGAGTTTGAGTACGGCCGAGTATCTAACCAGAGGCGAGTCAGGAGATTCAGTCATCGAATTGCTCTCATCAGAGGCATGCTTTTCGATCTCTCACTTCAAATCTAAACTTGATTTGTATGACCTTCGGAATATTCTCACACAGGACCCTACCGAAGTCCTACCCAGCCTACGTCATCTTGTTCTGTGCTCTCACTGGGGACAATTTGGATATGTGGGTTGCGAAGTGGAATTCGCCGGAGGGGGAATGCTGGGAGGTATTTACCAGGGTCACTGGCCCAGGATGACAGGCAATAGTACCATACAAAATAAGAGCCGAATGGCAGAAAATTAACACACCGCGGGTGACTCAAAACTCCACACTAACTATTGTAAACCCTCCGACCTTGTTATCTGAGGGCACGAAGGAGCCAGCCCAATATTAAGCAACTTCATGCAGGTGTATGTTGAGCTTATATCTGCATGTAGCCTCATTCGTGGTGTTGCGTATCCTTTCCGCGAGAAGTCTGTTGCTTACAAATTCACCGAACCCTCGCCCGTCACTACGGCCAAGACGCAAGAACATCACATCGCCAGCCTGGGTATGTAAAACTACTTATATCACTCGAGCATATAGAAAGTCATGAAATGGATTATAGAAAAGCAGTACAATGCGTCACGATACTACATTCGATCAACTCTCCTATGCACTGTCACGCTTATCCTTACGCCAAGCAAACACTAGATCCTCAAATATTTAGCAAATTCTCAGCTCTTTGACGCGACGACTAACCTACAGTCCACGACTGGCCGCACAGATACTTGCACTCATTTTGTAGTGACATGTCTACTCACTATATCGACAGTTAGCCACGTTCGTTGACAACGCATCAAGAAATACTCACAGGAGAGACAAAGTGATGTCACCATTGACCTTGGCCTGGATGGCGATTTCCACCTCAAGGTTGAGGTCAAGGCGCAGCTTCACAGATGCAGGAGGTGCAGCAGCAGCCTGCCTGTTAGAACGGGCAGCAACCTGCTGTCCACCGGCAGCGAAAGAGGGAGCAGAGAACTTGGTAGCGGTTTCCTGGGCAGACATTGTTGAACTGAAGACTCTATCAACTGGCCCAGTTTTTATACTGTACCTCCGGGACGGTGTTCGCCCGCATCCCCGTCGCAACTTTACCCATTCTAGGTCCCAGTCGCGACATGTTCGCAGTACGTAAATCTCGCGCGATCCTGTGATACTTCCTTCCCGTCTAATTCCGTATACGCAGTGGACGTGGACGCGCCTCCAATTCAAATTAGACAAAATCGAGGCCAGAAGCGCCCTCCGGAGAAATAATAATGTTTGCCGTAAATGCGGGCAACGGATGGCTGGAAACCCGACGCTCGCTCCTGCTTGTCTTCCATTTCTGCGTTGCTGCGTACATACCCATTGTCGCGAAACGGGACCTTGTTGAACCTCCTACCGAACGTTCGTCGCAGAACTCGGCTCCCGCGGAAATATTGGGCGAGTGTTACAACGGAAGATACTCATACCGAGTTCTCCGAACGCCGTGCGATGTCAAACGGCTTTGCCTTGATACCTGTATCCGTACCTTGACAGTTCTCCACTTGAAGATGGTCTAATGACCCTCATTGAAACTAGACGCCGGCCCCGGGAATAATTGAACAGCTCGTGTCTCCTATAATGCCTCCATCATTAACACTGCTAATTGAAACACGAACAGATGCACGAGATCTTTAAATTAATAACACCTTTTAGGCACGCACGCGGGACGCGAGCACACGGAATGCGTACAAAGCCAAGAAAACCCTTTCTCCCGAATGTTATAATACCGCTGACGGCGTGTCAGTTCTCTAACTGCTACTTACGAGACACTGTTGCCTAGGCGCACCTGAAGATTTGGATATGACGACCACATCGGATGGAAGAGGATCGGTGACCCACGGGAGCCTTGTCTCCAGTTTGTGTTCCCCCTAGGCTCAAGCCTTTTCCTGTAACGTAACGAATCAATGAGCACCACTAAGTCTCTTAATCTTTCAGGCTCGCCGAAGGAGTGCGGAAGCTCGGACCTGACCTCATTTTCGAATGCATTACATCTTTCACTCTTGTAGGCTCTCGAGGGGTTCGTTTTAGCCCAGTCTCTCTGCTTTCTTTGCAGTACTTTGGTCTTGAGTTGATGAGATTTGCATCTCTCGACGAATATCTTTGATTTCATTGATTTCTCAGAATAAAACCCTGGGGCAGCGATCCGTCCTTTCCCTTATTCATTAGTCCAGCGCCTTGTAAGAGGACTCGTCCTCATCGTAAGAGGGCGAAGAGTCGGACTATGGACTGTTACATGTGGCATTCACGCGAAGGTAGTCGATCAAAGAATGCATTGGAAAAGATGCTGGTATACAAATGACAGCGGCATACATGAGGCATCCTCCTAGACGTGCAAACGATCGACCCTTCATAAATTAACTACAAACTATCCAAAAGGTGAAAACAAAGCCCTGTAACGAAACATCAGCACAAAAGACCGACATCAATTAAATAGAGCTATAAACCTGACAATCCATAGAACCTGATTTGCTTGCGCTCGTACCGGAGTACGTGTTCACTCACTACGGTTTTAATTTAGTGACTAAACTCATTTCCAGATGGATGATCCACTTACAGGAGTGAGAGGGTGATATCACCGTTGACCTTCGCCTGGATGGCAATTTCAACCTCCAAATTAAGGTCCAACCTGAGCTTCAACGCCTCCTTGGGAGCGACCGCTCCAGCGCCAACACGGGCGGTCAATTGACCATCCCTAGCTTCGGCCTCAGCACCGAGAACAGACACACGAGTTTGAGGGGCAGACATTATGAGCGTGAATGGGAGTCTGATCAAGTTGCGATAGCCCTTTTATACAAGGATTGAGGGTAGGAGCAACGTCACGCCACGGCATGGAGGAAAGCGCGGGATCCATTGGCATTTCAAAAGTGCATCCAAAGAAGGTATCTGCAGCCGGGACGGAAGTTGTGCTGGTGCTTTGCGACCGGTGGGGTACTTGAATGGAGATTGGCAGAGCGTGAGTCCAATCAAACGAAGGTACGCCGAATGAATATGAACATGTATAGACAAGCCCCTTCCAAGCCAGTTTGAGATCAAGCGAACAAGCCAACGTGCTGCATAATTTCACTCTGGGGACCTTCCCTATAAGTTCGCAGCGAGGGCCTCGGGAGAGCCACATGACGCGATCAATGCATTGTATTCAGCTGTATTGCGCCTTCAGTTACACGCAGGTCATGGGAAGTATGCTTGTGGATTCTATCAAACACTCCCCGTCAGCGTTCCCATGTGCATGGACTAGAATTCGAGTGTGATGAGACGAGAACATGGACTTAAGTCTAGGTTAGTCGCGTAAGCGTCGGCATTGAGTTAATGGGAAGTGTCCAAACGGACCGGAACTGTGGACCTATAAGCGCCCATAAGAAAAGAAATGCATTTATTTAATGCACTTGATAATGGCTATATTTTAGTTATGAATGTAGCCCGCCTAGCTCAATCGGATAGAGCGTCAGACTCTTAAGCAATAGGCGGGTATCTGAAGGCTGCGAGTTCGACCCTCGCGGTGGGCTAGTTTCTATTTTTGCGGTGTTCGTTTTGCCGTCTAAGCCCATCTTGTAAGTTGTAACAGTAACTTGTTTGAATTTTGATTCTTGAACTTCTGAACTTTGAACTTTGAACTTTGAAGAGGGCTCAGCCGCCTCAGCCGCTCGGTGCTCATTGGTCAAGACTCAAGACTTAACGAAGAACTGGACCTTTGTTGTACAATGTAAAACCTAGGTAGTATGCTGTGAAATTTTCTTACATTCCTGTTACCCTTGCACCAGAGCGTAATAGTCTATTGCACATCACGCAGACAAGTGTTTAAGTACTTACATTTCATTTGTGCTATGGTCCGGACGGAGATGAGTGGCGGGAGACGCCCTGCAGGCGTGTGAGTTGCCGTGACTAACTGTCTAAGGGCGGTCAATGTCGATCAACCAGGATCACAGTTTCTATGGGTCCGTGTAGGGCCATCCTTCCGCACTGACGCCACATTCGCCAGCCTGTGGTGCATATTCCTCTGCTACCAGCTTTATTTGCTGGTCAAGAACAGCGTATCGTCCACTACGGCACGGTAGGCCGGCAGTATCACCTAGATATTACAACGATCATGATATGCTTTGTCTAGACGCGAGACCTTGTAGATGTTTATAAAATGGCATCACCTCATGGTCGCCTTAACTTTGTCGCCCGAAATGATTGTAGTCTAGTATGACCGATAACACTTACTAACGTTGCTGCGGACCCATCATAACAGCCTCCTAGATTCCATTTCCCCACGTCTCAGAAGCTCTTTAGCTCATTAAGATTTCTATTCCACCGAACTCATCGGTACGAGGGTAAGTCGAATTGGAGAGTACTTACTTATTCAAGACGATTACGGCGAACACACGCATTTGCTTCGAGTAATGACCAGAAGCGATACAACTCAACAATCTCAGTTTGACATACTTTTGACTCACGACCATTCTGCAAACCAGATTTTACACATGGCGGTAATCGAGCTGGTTTCTGTCAGAAGTGGATTTGTCGACACGTTTTGATCCTGGAATCATTATGTACTACTCCACTGCAAAGTCCTCGTCGATTCATCCTGCGGCGGATTGACTGACATTTATCCGTTATGCGCACTGCCGATGAGATGGCCATATTCAGAAATCAAGGCGCCTCATTCAGTTTCCGATTGTCTCTGATGAGTCCAGCCGAGCGGGTGCTGATACTGACATCATGTACTAAGCCGCAATTTGCATGCATAATCACATTTGTGTAACTCGATGATACCCGTACCCGCGAAGAATCAACCACGCTGCAAATGGCATCATCATTCTCCATAGAAAAGTAAGGATAGCTTGACAATGTAATAGTCTTACATACGGCGCTGAAGTTGGTCTGGAACAAGTCGTGATACTTCGCGAAGACCGGCTATGACATGTCGTCGTTGTCGAAGGAAAGAGGGAGAGATGACGTGCTCTCCAAGACGACGGGAGTCGGAAGCCGTCGTAAGTGAGATGGTTGGAAGGGCTAGAGCTCTCCGTAAGTGAATGGAGTTTACTTGGCATTTGAGTTCACCAGCAAGTACCTCCTTACGCAAGAGATTCACTCCAAGTGATACCGCCGATGGAGGAATAGGAATCTGAGACCCGGGAAAAAGTCAATTAGGTCTAGACAGAGCTGTTGCCTCAAGAATTGAGCTGTCAGAAAGGAGGGTTTGGAGCCAGTCATGCTGTAGCCCGGAGTATTGCCACGAGTTGCTGAAATGTCAACAGAATATCTTGGCTGCGAGAGCGGCAGTACTGTATAGAGTGGCTTACGCAGCTACCGCAGTGAGACTGGCAGGAGCTTTGTAGAAAGCGATGATGATGGTCAAAGGCAGCGCACCATCGACAACTCCGATCAACTGATCGTCGCGGATCGTGCCGAGGACCGGTACAATTGCGGAATCATTCTCCGGCTTTGTTCCTCGATGATTTTCTCACAAACGTGTAATGGCTGCATAACGACCTATCAGCTCTTCTCTACAATGTCTCACGGTAATCATATAATCTGTCCCCGTTGCATCTCCATCTGGATAAATATCATTTCACTCACTATTCCCGTATTTCTGTCACGGTACCGAAAATGGTCTCTTGAGGCCGCAAGCGGGGACGCAGACATGTCAATTCATAAAGGGGGTACTTGAAAGTTGGGGCACACTAACTATAGACCAAAGGAACGCGACAAAGGCACATGAACCGATGTGATATTATTCGGAAAGAAGTAGAGAAGGCACGTAGAGTAATGTACCTCGACGAAAAATAGGCCTCGGAAGTTGACGCGAAGTGGTCACTATGGCACAATAATAGATGGACCAGACAAAATTATGAGGTGCGTGCGGTTATGCGCTTATTTAGATTAGATTATGGCAACCCGGCGGCGCGGCCTGCCTATTGAGAAAGACCAAAGTCCACGTTTCCTCTTGGTTTTTCTCGGATACCCAGGTAAATAACTCGTTTTCTCGGTAACTTTGTATGTCTTGTGAAGAACCTTCCCTAGCGGTTTGAATGCGCGTCCAGACTACAAATTCTATACATTGCGTTGAGCCGAAATCTCTAGATTTACTACTTGGTCTTCAATTGCGGAATGGAATGTAACGCATGGGGTAACTCGTGTTATCGTCTGGGGTTTCCTACCATTCCGAACCAGGCTTTACGTACCGCAAGCTTGGTACTCCCAGCTCCTCAGCTCCTAAGAACGAGAGGCACCCGGTTTCCAGATACCATTCCAGTAATGCAGCTCCAACCCCCTCGTTTTCAACGGATGCGGATCCATCTCCTGTTATAAAGGTTCCAGTTCCTCCCAGCTTTGGATTCAGTCACAAGTATCATGTCTGCTCAACCCGCTGCTCAATACGCTACCGCCGAGGGCACTACCTTCACCAGCGAAAACCAGGTCGGTCAAGCCACCAACCGAGGCCTCGGGCGCGGTGGTGTCGGCAAGCAAAAGGAAGCTCTCAAGCTCAGGTTGGACCTTAACCTCGAGGTTGAGATCGCCATCCAGGCCAAGGTTAACGGCGATATCACACTCTCCCTCTTGTACGTTCATTTCTCTATTTGTTTTGCGTTTGGAACTGAGTTCGCGTCCAGGGAGTAGATGTTGCAAAAACCAACCTGTTGAGTTGAGTGCACCCGCCAGGCTACAGGTTGGTTTTCGCGTCATTTTCTGCATTGGAAGTCTTACCAATGTTACAGAATTATTGCCAAGAATCTCTATTAGCCGGACTTGTTCACGTCGTAACCTCGATACAATTTTACCATCCTTCCATCCAATTTCTTTACTGTACCAAATTGTTTCCTATGCTTTCACCATCTTCCCAGCTTCTCTTTGTTTGATTTTCTTCGTCAATTAACATCAATTATCGAGTCTTACGGCGTTCATGTTGAATATCAGTGTTACTCAATGATCAATTTAACGATAATCACGTTAATGCCTGAACGAAGCCTTCGAAGACCGCGCGTGCATGCCCTTTGAAACTATGAAACAACCCCTGATTCAATCAAAGGGTGCAAGCAAAGGGCAGTAATCGGAGGCATTGAACTGGACGGAAAGTTAGTCTAATGAATGATTGATTGATACATAAATCCACCGAAGTGAGATGACCGCGACAAATGCTCTGATTCAAGCTTTCTTGCGAACTAAGGTGCGACATACTGAGATAATTGCAGACGAATGCATCCTCAAGGGAGGAAAACCTGCCAATTGAGTTCACATCGTAAAGACTACAGGCTCAAGTCCGATATCTTGCTGTTCGATCCACTCTTCCATAAACAGATCAAAATCATTGATTGCACAGAGTACGCGGGCAACTGCCAGACTGCTGCGCGACGAGTATCGTAGGTGAGGTCACAGCTCATCCCCATACACCTTCAGAATAACGACAACCGGCACCTTGCACGCGTCCTAATACAACCGTCAATATTTCAACAATCCACATCCCGGCCCGTTACCAATAGAGTCACATCCACTCCTCCCGGCTCCGCTGCTTTCAATGCGCCGTTTTCCCGAATACCCCGTTCCCAACCACACTTTCCAAATACGATACACCGCCGCATTTATCGTACACAGTTCTTTTGAGACACGTTTTCTTTGCTGTATACTTACCATCAGAGCCTCGAGGCTCGATGCCAATACAAACGAGCCTGCCGACACGCGCTAGACGCCACGCTTTTGGTTTGAATGATTCCGTCACTCGTTTCACCGCCAATCCGCCTCCTAAATTGACGCCACACATTACGCCACGTTTGGTCTAGGCGCTGCGTTGCTACCCCGCGCCACTTACTCTTTCTATTCTGATGCTAAGCATCTCAGTCATTGGACAGCTTCCTTTCCTCCGACATCCAAGAAACTACTGTCTCCTGGAGACATGCAAGTCGAGGTCGTTCTAGGAGGGTAAAAATCTGACACATGATCACTGTGCAATCTTCCAAGTTTCGCTATCGAACTCTGATTGACCCTCGTTTTTTGGTGGTACCTCGAATCGAAGGAAACGTTGCCTGCGTGCGATCACATCACCGTGATGTAGTAACGGCATTCGGACCGCGAAGGGAAAGCTTCCGCCAAGTACGTTCCTTCGCGCCGTCGCAGCTCTCATCCCCCCTGTAAGTTACCGCAAGCCTGCTCTCATCTTAATTTGATTTGGTAGGCGAAGGTCGCCATGTCCCACGGTAGCGAAAAACACTTGACAGCAATATAACCCATATTTGCAAGGTTCGCCGTGTATAAAAGCTTCACTCAATTTACTACGAGTCCTCATCAACAATGTCTGCCCCAGAAACTAAATTCGCACCTACCCAGTCTTCCTCCGTTCTCGGTGGACAGATCGTCGGCCGCTCCGAGCGCCAGGCTGTTGCCCCTCCCGCAGCTCTGAAGCTCCGCCTCGACCTCAACCTTGAGGTTGAAATTGCCATCCAGGCAAAGGTCAACGGTGACATTACCCTCTCTCTCCTGTAAGTGCATTACCTACATATTTTGTCCGTCGTCCTGAATATTCTTGTAGCGAGTAAATGTCTCCTAGCCTCTGAGTTGGAGGTGCCATTCGATTGTTAGACTTCGGGTAAGGGCTTTGCTGGTAAATACCTGCGCCTGCGATTGCTCATTATTTTGATATTTAGGCAGAAACAAATGTCTTGTACCTACATCTTGCATTGAATATCATCATGTTCAGCTCTTTCTCCTGTTTCAACCTTGTATGCACGTTTAGTAGTGCGTTTGTACATACTAGATGTTAATATCAGTGTTGCTTTCGGGACATGCTATTGAGTGACTTACGACGATAAATAGTGTTAGGGATTGTTGATTTGTTGTGTTCGAGTGCTCTCTGAATCGGCTAACTTCATATTGACGTAGGATACTACGCTCTTATCACATTGAAGGTCCGGTGGCCTGCCTTTGACAAGTAATCCGATGTATTGAGTTCGGAGCAGTACGCCCACGAATTATTGATGCTGCGTCTGCTTTCCAACATAGAGACAGAGTCCCTGCCTTTGAGGTAGGATGTCAGAGACACGAAGGTGGGTAGCTTATCAATCACAGGATCATTGAGGTCGGGAGACGCGGAACGAAGTGATTAGGCTAGCATGACAGATAGTCAACCCGATCATGTAATGAACACCAAGACAATGTTGAATGTCCGTGAAACCGATGGTTGAAGATGAGCACGGCTGCTTCTTCGAGAAAGAGACCGGTTTGAACACTTCATGATCAGAGAATCTCGTCTATGTCGTCGTTTCGTTGAGCACAACCCCTCTGGATTTGTCATGACAATCCCAGCGTTGCAAAGGGTCAGTACCCGACCTAGACCACGAGCGTTCATCTTCACGCGGTCTAGGTGGCGTATCAGGCTTCATTTGCACCCACTTGGTGACGATCGGACGACAGCTCTTCTCTACGACGTCACGCTTGACATATACTCTCATGCACAAGTCGTTGGTGGGCACAAACCCAGCGACACTGTTATTCGAGAGATGGTGTATACAAAGGCTGCAGCCTCATGAGCACGGAACCAAAGGGAACGACGATTTCCGAGAACTAGATTTTGACCTGAACCAAGGATTTTAGCGCGATTCAATGAGGAGATAAAAGGCCTACTTTGGAGTAATACCTGGACGATTATATACGCTTCTCAGTGCAGCGGAGACTCACTCCCTAGCAAAGTGAGATCAGCATGGAAAGTAACAGTCAGATATGACGGCTCACAAGAGCGAGACGGTGATATCACCGTGGACCTTGGCCTGAATAGAGATATCAACCTCCAAATTTATATCCAACCTGAGCCCGTGGTGATCTTCATTGCTCCTCCTTCTGGCGACCGGAACAGGAGCATTATCAATGGCCCCAGTTCCGCTGATAGAGTCCCATTCCTGCAGTCCATTGAGGCTACTGTTGGGTACGTGCTCCCATTCCTTTCGTCGACCGACGTAACCAGTTCCGCTAACGGAATCCCAAGCAGAGGCGGTGCTGATGCTGCTGGGTAAACCGTCGATGTGACTGCGCGTACTGGAAGGTGAATCGCTGTAGTAAGGGAGCCCGCTGAGTGTGTTAGAATTGTGGGACATGATGGGCGTTGGAGGCGAAGGTTGATGGAACCCTTTTATACCGGGAAGGGGTACCGGTAACGTTACACACACGCCACATTGAGGTACGTAAGGATGGACCGAACTTGGGAGAACCGCGTTTCATGAGTGTGTATGTGTTTGGTTGCATTCTGCTTCCTGCTCTCACAGCCGCCTTTGCTGGGAACGGAGGCTGGACACTGACCACGACGACGTCAAAGTCGGCGTGTTAACAGGAAAGAGGATATCACAGAGGTCGAGATGGTATGGGAATAATGGTAAATGCTCTCGTTCATTTTCCTTGAACGCTTACGCGTTTTCTAGACTTACTGCACTCTACTTAGCTAACCAGTCTCTTCCTCTGTGCTATGAAACTGCTGTCTCGGAGACTGGGAGAAGTACTCTCTTCCGAGCAATATCCGAACAAGTCGTGCTCAAGTCCCTTTGTCGACTTCGTGTGGGCGCATAGGTATCTGGAGCCAAGGGTGATTGGGAGCCCTGTTTTCGGGACGGACAGTAGCTTCAAAGCGTACTCAACTACGACTCGCGGTGGCTACAAATCTTACTAGCAAAGATGGTCGGTCCGAGCGACCCTGCGCAGCCGGTAGCACCTTTGTTGTCACTTGGCCTCTTCCCTCATACACCTTGAAACACTAGACGAAAATGTAGCATATCGCGGATCACAGGACCGTAAATAATGTAGATGCGGTCGATAGGACATTAAAGTACACAATCAATCCTGTTTTCCCTTTCATAGACGCTCGAGATAATCGTTTTCGTTGCGATGGATGACACCAGCTTTGGCTAGGAGTTCAACCTGCGTATATATTCCCCAGTCTCAAGTAGGCAAAGGAGAGATGTACGTACCTGGGTTGCATAGACGCGTGTCCACACTGGCTGCCTATCAAATAGGGGCATACATAAATCGTCTTATTCAATGGCGGCATAGGAAAATGCAAGCGAGTGTTCTTGACGCGGTGGGTTCCAATCTTGGATCTGTATCTCCAATTGGTCCCTAGGCAGTTCTCTGATCTCCGTCATGGCCCTGTCATACTCGCCCCAGCGTTGCTGATCACGTTTAAACTGTAGCCCAATTGTTCTTAACTGCTCATCATCACGACGGGAGCGTAAAATATCGCGTATGAGATACCAGTGCCGCGCAGAGGCCTCTGAGCAAAAAATGAGATGGCGCAATTCGGGAAGAACAGAAGGTGTTAGGGCCGCGGCAACTTGATCTAAGTCTCCAGCGAGTTTGATTCTAAGGCAAGAGATAGTAGAACATGCCTCCGAGTCCCATGAGAGGATATTGGCGATCGAGGCCGGCCCCACCAGACGAAAGTATGGCATCTCCATACTGCAGCTCAGACTCTCGAGGTGGCATCCCGATCGACAGAGGAAAAAAATTGATGCATGCCGACCCTTGGGGCGGGTTCTCGGAAATGGTCAAACATACGAGGAGAGGTGATGTAAGGATGTCTAGATAGTCTGCCTCATCCGGGTAGAGGTGGCAAACCTCCGCCAGAACCACCGGCGCCTGGAGCCGCAATCTGGCCAAGCACTTCCCCAACGGAAGAAGACGACATGTTCTGAGCCTGGCTAGGTGGGAGAGAAGATGCAAATATTCCTTGCGTCCCGAATAATGAATTATCGTAGGAGGTAACCTCACTGAATAGATCCCTCTCTCAAAAAGAGTTGCTCGCCATACCTGCGGGACGTTCAAACACATGTCCAAGCAATAGTCAGAGCTATCTTCGAGGACATATAATTCAATTGTCTGGAGGGAAGGAAAATGTGATATGGATCGTACGTGGTGCAGATGGGTGCGCAAGTACACATTCTTCCAGAGATGGCATGATTGAGTGAGAGAGCGATGGTTTCCTTGTTGTCCTTGTTGGAATGCGGGTCTGTCTATGGTCCAGCAACCAAGAGTCGCAAACGAGATGGAAGAATTCAATGAGGATTTACCGAGGGAGTCGACGTATGGGGGTATAGATAGACCGGCGATTTTCCAGACCTTTCGACACTGAACGGAAGTGCGATTGGATCTCTTTCAATTGGGCATCATACAAAGACGAAGGTCGGTTGAGTTGGGCGATTTCAGCACCAAGCAATGCATGGTCGCCGCCAAGCAGGGGTCGTGTCCCACGTAGCAGGTGCGGTACGAGCTCATCAGAGCTCTGAATGATCTTGAGAGTCTGTAACTGTGGCTCGATAGTAGCATTGACGAATCTGCAATGGCTACAAGTGAGGCAGGACATCGAGTTGAGAGTCGATTGCGAAGTTGAGCTAATATACCTGACTGTATGAGGGACGCACGTGGTAATTGTTGGCTATAGTATCGGCCCGGCTTCTCTTCCTTTTTCACTGATCGTCGCTGCACTCAATGCGCCCAGATAACTAGGAGCAAAAACAAGTCACTATCTTAACTCTGAAAAGTACAATCTTTGCTGGCTCATGCTTTGCGTCTACCAGTGGTTCTTCAACTCCTCAAGAAACTGCTTTTACACAACAGAGAGTACGTCTTTCCCGGGCTCGGAAACTGACTGACAAGCATCTGCTTGGCCAGACCGTACCAGGCCAAGTAGCCCGGTCTTTGGAGGACCGCACAATTTTACCCTCACTCATTGGATTACCTTCGAACTGAACACGACAGCTGAATGTGCAGAAAAACCGAAACGACGATGATATTGGTATCTACTAGGTATATGGACGCCCCGTAAAATGCAAATATCAAGAGAAAACTCGAAGGATAGGAAGAAGGTAATCAACATAAATTGTGGGCTAGGTAAAAAGATGTCAACATCGACAACAATTGACATTCATCGAAGAGAATCTCACCACTGGAATGGAGACAACTACGGGTCAAATACCCTCTTCGCCAGTCCCACAGAGCATTTACTCGCTGTAGGAAAGAACAGTTAGAACAGGACGCCTAACGGCAATAGTCATTAACTCACAGGAGGGAGAGGGTAATGTCGCCGTTGACCTTGGCCTGGATGGCGATCTCCACCTCAAGGTTGAGGTCAAGACGAAGCTTCAAAGCTTCCTTGGGAGCAACGGTGCCCTCGTTGGAGCGGGTAGCAACAGAAGTAGCAGGTGCAGACATGTTTTACTGATAGTGAGTACGTTGCTCTGGTCAGGCTTTTATATGTGAACCGTCTGGCTCAGGGTACTGTAAGATACGAATGAGGATATCTTCCAAGTCCCGCACGTCGGGTGCCTTTTCCAACAACTTAACTTTTTTGGTCTCGAAGCTGTAAACCCAACGTAAAGGTTCTTATTTCATAAGGAACACGCTGCAGATTCGAACGCTTCATTGACATGCGTCTGAGACTCGGGTTCTGCTCAGACCAATGAAGTAGAATGCAATCCGTGGAGATACGGTACAATATGCCGTTGCCCGTAAGAATTGTACTGATTCTTCTATAGGCCCAGAATACTAGGCAAGTGTTTGCATCGTGCCAGGAACGCCTATCATATTTGCTACCGTCATCACCCAGTCGCTATTTTCCGCAATTTACCAAGTTTCCATCATCACTTCCATATCGAGTCTCGAAGCACCTTTCTGAGCGCCATCGAAAAGAACGTTCGGAGATGACTGCGATCTTAGATCCTACACATTCCATCCCATCACTTTGAACACCAATTTTTTTTTGACAGGCTAGGCTCCCAAGATCAGAAGTTGCAGGACCTTTCAGCTATACTTTAGTCCATGACCGAAGCCTATATTTTGTTCGCAGCCCTGCTGCGATAAAATTATAGCAGTCCGGCGTTCGCCCCGCTGCCGTTCTCTTCCTTTTTGCTTCTGAATGAGTTATTTCAAAAGCACGTGAATCTAACCACACTCGGGAATGCGCCGCCGACAAAGACGTTCGTCCTGGGGTAACGAGAGGGGTCTCTTGTCACCGCTTGTGGAATGTGTAACGTGATCTCCAGCTCCCGCGGAAATTCAGTCTTCTCTGTCCTACTTAGTACCGCGTACGGCTTTGGCTTTTTGAGTTGGCGAACGGACAGCCGGTTCGACTCGGATAATAGGCACGTTCATGAGCACGGGACACGGCGTTCAGCGTACGCCTGGAAATGCCTTGCTAAGGATTCTTGGTAAGACGAACACTGGCCCTGTTCAATACAGCATCGCTGCATGTGGTTCTTTTTTTAACCTCATCCTTGAACGGACCTCCGAGTCTGGAGGAGTCGAAAAGATTTGATCGGCTGCTTTCGGATGCATATTCATGGCACGAGTTCCCATTTGCTGGAGGTCAGCGTCCGTTGAATACGAGCCAAGCAAGGGCGTGTGTATGATGGTCATAACCACCGCCGCCGCAACTTCGCGCGAGTTTCGAGACTGCTATAGTACAGACGAGTGTTTGTCATCCATCAGCTGCCTCAATATCAACACCGGTGCCGGTGGATCCGACTCATTCCCACCCATATAACTCTCAGCCGAGCACGGTGTGCTTAAAATTTGACAGGCGCGGCCGTATGCAGTGGCGCGCGCCATCATACCGCACTAGAAACATCAAGGTAAGTTCGATTCATCTTCATGGCTTCATCGGGGGCTTTTGTTTCTATTTCGGCGTCCAGAGTCTCACGTCTATACTGGATTGAACAGTTTTGTACAAGTGGTTACGAGTTCTAATTATGACTACGAATCCTGACTTAGCAGGTCTCGTCCAAAGAGCTATACCCAGTGAAGGAAAGCTGCTCCCGTATCATCTCAGTTTGATACCTAGCCTATACCGGGATAGTTCCATAGTAACTATCATGATGAGGACTTGCCACTCTATTTCTTCGCGGTACCGAGAAGCAGAGAACAAGACAGTGCAGATTGGGTAGAATTCGGCGGTGGCAAGCCAAGCTAAGATGAACTTTACTGTTTGAACCGACATGGCGCCAATTCTCTGGTGCGGATGATAAACTTGACATTTGTGAATCACAATGCATCCGGAAAAATGTGTGGGTAAACCTGCATGTTAGATCAAGTCCCACAAGAAGGGTAGCTCGCGAGGCATACAAGTACACGGCTGAGCGATAACACTTGATCGAAGTCATAGCCATCGCAGACGTGTACCAATTATCAGCTGGGCGGAAATGTGATTGGTCGGTTCTAGGTGGTGGGAAAGTTTGAGATGGAACGGTACCTTTCTGTTGTCGGCTTTGACATAGAAAACTGTCTAGCGGCAAGCCACGCTAGTCATCATAACAGGACGCACAGACCGTGTATTATCGTTTTCACTTCTCCTGGCATGTTTCGAATCCCTTGGTGTGCTTCACAACGTCTGAAAATAAACGTATTCAGCGAAGGCAAAGATGAAGGTGCTGGGTCGACTACACTACAACACTTGAAGGGCCGGATACGATGCCGAGCGTCATCAAGTCGATAGGCGTCTACTAAGCGCTCTTTATTCAAGGTGAAAGGAACAAGTTGTCCAGCCAGACAGATCCAAGGTATTGTTATGCATTAATCAATATGACAATACAACGCTAGGACGAAGAAGGTCAGGTCTTCCAAAATCACTCTTAAGGACTTGAAGGAGGCAAACGTCAAGTCTACAGCTTAGTCGCCTCGGTGGTGTCTCTCCTATATCACGGTCGCTGCGAAAGGAAACGGTCAGCCGGAAAGACACACGACAACATAAGCCAGTCACTCACAGGCGAGAGAAGACGTCGCCCAAACCTCAAAGTATGCCCGACAGATACCGATAGTCCGCGGTGGATCCCACTCCACGAATCGCATCTCAAAGTTGTCCTTCGTAATCCCTTGGATGTCCCTTTCATAAAGATATGTAAATCTATTCTCCTCGAATTGTATTTCGACCAACTTCAAAGTTCCTGCGTCACGGCGGGAGCGCACCATGGCGAGTATGGTAGTCCAGTCGTTGTCGAGCGTATCTTGTGGTACACATGGGATGAGATGTTGGAGGCTTAGTAAGACAGAAGGAAACGAGAGCCCTTCAGTTCCATCAACGCTCCGTAGAAGTTCGAATTTGAGGTGAGAAACGGAAGAGCACGCATCCAACGCGAACACACTACTAGGCATGGTCGTCATGGATATCTCCTTTCCGATGCTTAAACTCTCGAGACGACATTTCGACCGATAGAAGAAACGGGGAAGAATTTCGTAGCTGAAGGATGAAAAGAAAGCTTGTTGAGCGGGGTCAAGGGTCAGACTGGTAAGGAGAGGTGCAGATAGGACGTGGAGAATACCCGTATCCATAACATAGAAGCGAGTAAGCTTTGTCAATGTCACCACTAATGTCTCCTTTACGGCACGCGTCATCCAAAGGTGGCACCGTTTGAGGTTAGGTAATTCGGCAAGAAGGCGTAAATCTTCTGGACAAGCAATAGACCCAGAAAAGTGAGTTATCCCAGTACCTAAAATCATTTGGTGAGGCCCGTGGCCGTGAATACGTGCTTGCCATAGCTGTGGGCCCCTCAAACACACGGAGGATTGAAAATCAAAGCCATAGCCATCATATATTTCCATGTCAATCGTCTGCAGAGCTGGAAGGTGCAGAATCGATTCGAAATGGGGGATATGAAGTTTGGAAGCGCTGATGCGCAGGTTCTTCCATCGTCGACAGGATTGAACAAGCAGAGAGAGAATTTCATTGTCGCTTTCCGGCTCGGGGCAGAGGACCTGCACATCAAGAAGATGCTCGCCCGTGCGCTCGAGATAGGTCTGCAATATCTCTGTCGCGTATTTGGAGAAAGGAGCCTGCACGGTAAGTTTCCGAGCCCATAATGCGGTGAAGCCGAGCAATGTATCCCTCCAAAGCCAACAGACACGACCCAAGACCCAAACAGGCACGGATACGTCTAGGGAGTCTTCGGTGGCCAATTCTCATGTGCGTCCTGACACTAAAGATCACAAACAAAATGAAAGATTTCGATAAGAATATCGCAGGGAAGACGACGAATGGGAGCGTAGATTGACTCGCGACGTTCAAGTGCCTTCTGGACTGCACGTAGATGCAACTGGACTTCTTCAAGTTGGGCATCATACATGAATTGCAGCTGCTTCAGCTCAACGATGTCTGCGCCGAGCCGGGCACGGTCAGAGTCAAGTAATGGTCGTAATCCGCGTAGAACTTGTAAAATGAGGTTGTTAGAGCTCCATATATGTTGTACTTGTGACAGGAGGAAGTGTGTGTATGAGTCCACAGTGGCGAATTGACATGAGGGGATCAGATAAGAATGGTCGACTGCACGTGGTCTGTCTTTTCTTTCTACCACCTGTCACGGCTCTTGATTCCTCTCCTTTTTTGTATCATCCCTTCCTCTCATCTTCGTTTTCTCGTGGAAACGTGGTAAGCGCCCGAAGTTGAAAGGAGCTGAACGAGGAACATCGTTTAATCAAACCTACTACTGGCCATCAACAGTGGAATTGAGCAATTCTTGTCTCGATTTACCAATATCTGACATCCATCCAGATACTGGCGACTAGTTGCTCTGCTATCTTCTTGTTGTGGCGGCATTACTCCAGTTTACGTTGCGTTCACGCTCCAATGAACTTCACGTTCCCCAGGGATCCTTCCGCCTCAGACTTGCAGCAATATCGTTTCGGATCACCAAATCTCTTTCTTACGAACACATAGGTCTAACGCCGAAAAGAACAAGGTATTCGCTGTATCGTTCAAACTGTTGTGGATAAGGAGATACGGGAACTACTGGATCGCTTTGCGACTACAAAAGGGATTTGACTGTGCGTATAGATCGATTTCCCTCTTCACGACTCGTGTTGGACTCGTGCGATATAAGATAACGGATTCTCGGTCTGTGTCCTTTCTACCTATCTCTGTGGTTTCGCCAAATACTGTCTGTCAAATCCCTTGCTGGCACTGATACCTTTTATGCAACGTCTATGCTCTTTGATTTTAATAACATCTGTATGTGTGCTTGCTGACAAATCCTAATACCTGAATGCAGTTGAATACGGCGCCGGGCAACGGAAGGGTAATTGGACAACTCCCGAATTCTACTCGACTCCCATGAGGCGTAAGTCCAGTCGCATCTTGCCATCTCCTGTGCCACTGATGGTAATCATCAAAACACATACAATTATTTAATAAAAGTCCATGCACAGCAGTTCCAATCAATCTCAAGAATTCGCCTTCGTCAACGTGGGTCGCAAATTTCATTGATCACGACATTCTGCTCGTATTTGTCTACTCTTGCTTTTCATCGATGAAATTCACCAAGAAGGGAAGTCAAGAGATGAGCAAGAGAAAATCAAACGCGCACGGCTTGACTGCACCCATGATGGCCTTGCGCAGTGCACTCGACTCACGTGTACGCTCCAGGCCGGATGTCCTATTACAGCCTCGAATTACTGATACATATTCAAGTCATTCCCGCGACCGGCTCCGCGACAAAGGGTTGCACTGATTGTTATAAGGTCCGTCACAAAACGCTAACATTAATGACAAAATACGCAACTCGGACCGGGCTAGAATCTCTGGCATCTCCCGCGATGTTCGATACGCCGATTCAAATTGCGACGGACTGACGAAATATGTTGGACAAGGAAAGAAGTCACCGAAACCGATGCCCCACATTTCTCGAAAACGGGTAAATAGATGCGACACCCGTGGTACATATTACAGGCCGTCAAATTGCGCGTCCGGCAAAAGGACCCGAAGCCGCCTCAGCGGAATATGCTGTCGTATGTAGTAGAATGGGGCTACGTTCTCAATATGAAATGCACAATAGAGTGCGTTACGTACCTGGAGTTTCAGCTGGAGGTTTCCTCTTCTGCAAGAAGTAGCCTTGAGTAATTAAGCGTAGCTGGTTACTACGAGGCACCCGATTTGCTGAATGCATCATGGTGTACAATTATAACGTTGTTCTGATAGCCTAGGCCTTATTTCGAGGATAAGTCAAAATTCGTATAAAGGACGAGCAAGTTGACTTTATTTCTTTAGCATCACAATGTCTGCCCCAGAAACCAAATTTGCACCTACTCAATCCTCTTCCGTCCTCGGTGGACAGATCGTCGGCCGCTCCGAGCGCCAGGCTGTTGCCCCTCCCGCAGCGCTGAAGCTCCGTCTTGACCTCAACCTTGAGGTCGAGATTGCCATCCAGGCAAAGGTCAACGGTGACATTACCTTGTCGCTCCTGTGAGTCGAGTTGTTGAGTGTTGTTGAGCGCGCTGAAGCTGATTTCTTGATTTTTAGCCAGTAGATGTGCGATAAGATTGGAGACTAAGGGTTGTGTCGCATTCACTGGGTTGAGGTAAGGAGCTCATTGTTCCATGACTTGGTGACTTTCGAGCTGAGACTAGTGATATATTAGATATTGTCTATTTTTTTCGATTGCGATTTTCCCTTTGTCTCGCATTCCCTTCCCACACCGTATTAGTATTTTGCGTTCTATACTTGTGGAATATCAATACCAGTGTTTTTCCGGGAGCAATGTTTTCGAGTGAACTTTTTTGACCACGAATGACTACAAGTGAGCCTACGATAACGATATGTAGTCTTTAGAGGCGATGATAATGGGTGGCCATTCTTTCTGGTTGAGCACAGGCGTCATTTCTTTAGTTCGCCAGAACAGAAGGAAAAATGAACGTCGGATGTGAGACGGAAATAAAAAATTAGACTGTTTTTCATTTCAGCTTAGTTCTTTTTTACTGAAGCGAAACCGCGAGTGCAAGGGGGATAAGAGACTTGAGAGGTGGACAACTCTGGCTATCCAGGAAGTGACAATGTCCGGAATAATACCATCTCATGACACTGAGTGTGCTCGCACAGGTATCTTTGGTTCGCTGTTATCTTGCGTGGGTACTGCTTTGAAGAACTTGGGACTCCTCGTCTCCGATATTCGCCTGCAGTCAGAGGGCAGTCGCCATGAGGCAATCATACTTGGGCAAGTACTCATTGGATAGCGCGAACAGCAGTCTATAGTCCCATAAGCTCCTTTCCTCGGTCGATAGGCAAGAATCTACTATGGCAGTCTCCTTCCTCCCTTTCAAGTATGTAAACGTCGCTGTTGTAGTCGTCTCTAGCTCATGTAGATATATACCCGTTTGAAGGGCATCGTCAAAAGAGGACTCCGGCGACCTTCATCGCAGATGAAAAGAGGACATCCCTGAGAGACATTATGGAATAAGAACTGTTGTTTTGAAGGCGATTCGTACAAAGACTTGAGGTCTAACGCAGGTGTGGTGAAAGGGTACGAGGTCGAGACTAGGAGTGTCATAATCGGAGATCACCGACCAACCCATCGCAAGATCCTTCAAGTCGTAAACGAATACTCATAGATATTCAGCATCCTACAGTGAAAGCGCGAGAGACAACATTCATATTTGCAGGAGGAAATGAGACCATGTGCAGGATGTCTGTTATCGTCTTCGTATCCGTCGAGCCCTTTGGTCTTGCCTAAGTTTAGGACTACCTTGTATCTCGTGCGGCAGAGTACAGGTACCTCGTGTCCATCAAGAAACGTTGGCAATAGGTGTACTGAGCCTTTATCAGCGTCGACGCTACCACTATGTACATGCAATAGTAACTCGGAGCGCTTAGCAGCGGTCGCCAGGCCCGTAGAAGCGAAGTGTAAGCACCAGAACAGCGCATGTATCGAGGCTTCCCATTTGTTGCAAATGTCTGTGGCGACGGCGGTGGCGGAAGAGAGAATGCACGTGTCTGGCAGGCTCAAGTTTCTATAAAGCCGGCTCGCCAGGCTAGACACGGAACCTCAGTCACGTGTTCAACCCCTTTTATCCTTTTCCCAATCCTTTCCCCTGTTCATACTTCGAAGAGGCATCTGTAATACCCGTTGCTTACTATCCTCGCCTTTCCTATCAAGCCTGAGAAACTTTTCAATTTTTGCCACGACGTCGTTCATGCTATGACTCCGACAAAGTGATCATATTCAAGATATCAGTACTCTAAGAGATAGCATCTCATTTCTAGCTCAGCACTTCCTACATTGGCCGGAGAGGTAGTCATCGAGAGGCCCGAGTTCATGATGAAGTCCTTAAGGGTTTCCTATTGCTATGTCCTAGGCCGGCTCAAAGTCTGGTATTTCTTGGATAGAGCACTTTTATTGACAGTGTTTTCCTTCTGCATTGGAACTACAGTACAACACCTTGGCGGTTTCACTTCAACTCCCATAAAGGAGACACGTCCTCTCTCTTGGGAATCTATCTCGCCCACGGGTTCCAACGACTTTTGCTCTCCCTTCCTTCCTTAGGCGCTTGACCTCTTTACTATCAGCCTGCATGCCGATCACCGCCGTCAAGGACCACGGTGCAGACGAGACTGTGATTGTCACCATACTAATAGGCAAAGATTCAGTATCCAGCATCCTCATGCACCCTTCTGATGCCTCGAAATTGTTGGTCTGAACTCATTTTACGCGAGTGATAAGGATATCACAGTGAAGAGAGGTGCTCTTTCCCATGCATCTCCTGTTTAACTTGGATTAATTCCGAATTGTAGGAGAATCAAATTCACCCGAAGAGAAACGGTTCAACGGGTCGCAAAAACCATTGTCTCAGAGAAAAAATGGGAGGCTAGAGGTGCGACGACACTAGAAAGGAAAAATACAGGAAACGCTGGAGTTACGGCCAAAGAAGCTACGCTGTAAAGGGAAGCACAGTATTAATGGGATGCCTATATTTATCCCCGGTCAGTCGTTCGTCGTTCTGAGGCTTGCGTAAATTTTTTTACTCAATGTGGATTTTAAACTCTTACTGCAATCAGAACTTATGACTCATCTTTAGTGAGTTGCTAGCTTAGTTCCTCGTAGCTGCTCATTTCCTAAAGTGCACCCTTTTTGTCGCACAGCTCTTCCCAACGAACAGGCATCCGAGTCCATATATTTCTTTCTCCGATGTGTGCCCCGTGTCGTTTACAAGGCTACAGACGGTCTTGATGTGACAGTCTTGGCACTAAATCAGATCGAGCTATTGCACGAAGAGAATCAAGCGAGAAGTCGAGAGGTAGGATCAAGCCGATGCAGCAGTACATTGACATACAGCACAAACGTCGATTCTCTCCCGTAAAACACGTCACTACTAACTGCAATCTTCGAAACACTTAGTACAAACGGAAACAATAACTGTTGAAGTTATGCACTGAACCTCTCTTCTTAGTTGATCTCCTTGAGGATCCACTTGTTCTCATCGCCCATGATATCCTTTCCCGCCTTGACTCCGACCTGCATACGGTCAAGCATCAGACTCGTATTCTCAGCAAAAATGTATCAGATAGCAGGCTTACGGTATTGCCGATGGATTTGTTCGTAATCCAATACAAGTCCTGGCCTTTGGGAATGATTCTGACAGACAGTACGGTACATTTAATTGAAGGTCTCATCAGATAGCCACCGACTTACTCATAGATTCCCGGGGAAGTCATGTCAACTTGCCAATTCGCAACGTCGTTGGACCAAACGAGGCTACTACCGGATGCAGCGTTCTGTTTGCATTTATTGGGAAGAGTCGATGGCCAAAAGGTTGAAGGAAAATACCTCAGGTAATGCGACATACATTCCATTGATGCCTTTAATGGTGACATCAGTGGTATTGCCGGCGGGATCAAGGGCCTTATCGAAGGTTAAAGTCTGCGGCGGTGTTGGTCAGTGTTGGATACCAATTCTTATAATCAAGAACAACTCACAGCTCCGTCAGGGATGGCGCCATTACCATCGGCGGTGGCGACAGTCTGGCCAGATTCATCACCCTTGGTGCTGATGAGATAATAATCAGTTTCAACGCTCTGAGCGGTATAGGTAAAGTTCTGCGACATGATTGTTGTCGATGTTGTTGGTAAATTGAGGGGAAGGGTGAGGATATCAAGAGGTTAAGCATTGCTGTTTTATACTGTTCTAGATGAGTGACTGCGACTCGAACGACAATTATTTGTGTGGACATGTTTTTCCAAGGACTGCTCGAGGCTCCGTCGACCCGCATTGCTTGTATCGCTTACAGCATGCTATAAATATCGTACAGCGAAATTCTAGTACGGTTGTTTTTCTGTGTTACTGTGGATTCGGAGTGACTTTGGGTAAGTAACGATTTCTGGGCTCTTGCATGTGATGTGGACTAAACAATGCTTCGTCAGATGACCAGGTGGGCATTGTTTGTTGGATTTTTCATCGCATTTCTATCAGTTTATGCAGAATCATTCCGTCAGCGGTGGCCCAATTGCAGGTGACCCTAGAATTAAACGACATTGTGCTATCATCACCACAATTCCCACAAAGTGCTTCGACCACTACCTCAGGGACAATGAGACGTCTCATACGCGCGTCATTAGTTTTATTGCTACCAGTCTCATACTCGTCACAATTTCCGCAAGATAAGCATTATCTGTGCGGGCAACCATGCGACGTTGCTCGATTTTTATTCCCGATATTGCCCAGGTACTGCCATCGCGTCGATGATGCGCCCAAATTGCAACAATTACATTTCTTGTACCTTGTGATAGGATCACAGATGGAGGTCGCTTCGACAGGATCCTTGCAGACCTTGCACCTATAAGGAGGTTTACGCGCACCGAACCTGTCGTGCATACGTTACTGGACTCGGAGTACTTGTGGAGTCCACGAGGGGTTGGTCATGCTGAGTATTTATTTTCTTTTTACGAAGGGCTTGGGAGCATCAGCAGGTGTGGATCGCGGGACAGATCCAACGGATTACTGTTGTGCTCCTACTCACAGGTAGAATACGCCAAGAAATTTTGTTAGAGCCGGTACATTTTTACACCGATGTAAGATGTTGAGACATTGTATTTTGAATTTCTAATCATAAAGATGGGCTCGTATCATTCATCGAAAGATGTGGTAATTTTTTTCGACTCTTCAGGTGAATGGAAAGAACTGAGAAAGAACCGTCTCTGTGTTCAGTACCAAGGAGACCATTTGGAGAAAAGAGACTTCTTGCTGTACATTACACGACTAATGAGGACATACATTTCATTGGATTTTCATTTGACTGCGTGGACAGGGAACAAGGAATCATAGCACTATCAGAACACCTTTCCCGTTCAGAAATGGCTCATACAAACGAATTCTGGTCTTGCACTCAAACCGGAGTTCTCGCACTTCAATACTCGGAATTCTAATGGAGTGTGCGCTGTGATTTGTCTTGGGAAGTTTATTTGTCGCTAGCGGATCACCAATTGATGAGAGATTGCCTGATAAGTTCATGTTCTGAATACGCTTGGACGGTACCATGATGGAGCATATCTACATGTGACCTCTGGTATGAATTCAAGGAGAACCAATCACCATTCCGCAAGAACAGAGTTCCGAGTTAAGGTAAGGTTCAAAATTGCATCAATTTTGGGAGTTTTAAACGCCGCTGTACGAAAGTAATGTCATATGAACGCACTGGAACTAAATTAGCCACCACAAGAATAGATAGCGAGCTGAGAGCTATTGAAATAATTATATTGAAGGAGAGTTCTAGAGTTCTGTACAGATAGACGTCAAGTCACTGACGAGAGCCATCGCCGGACTGTAATATCACCGTATGATTATAAGATTTAGCCGCACCAAGCAGTAAGCTTTACATACATCGCAGGTTGACGGAGCCTTGAGTGGGCCCTGGAAAAATATATCAACACAAAGAATCTTCAGGGACATTGTCTCCGAGTCTTGGTGGCTCGCCTAGGACAATATAAGTTCGCAATCCTTTGCCTCTTGACATCTGTATGCCCCTCCTCCTGAATTCACCGACAGACAGCCATTCCTCAGAACCATAGTGTTTAAAGTTTAGCCACCAGTTATTATATCACCAGTACCAAGGATGATGTACCCGGAGACCTTGTCGCGGCGGCCAACGGTAAAGGCGACAACGCTGACGGTGCTGTGAGTTCTCATCTTGCTCAGGAGTAACATCTAATGCTGATCGAGCTGACCGCAGAACTTAACTTCAGTGACACCCTCCAAACCGTTGCCATCGAGATCACCGTCAAGGGTGTCGATGAATTGTACGTCACTTTGTTTGCAGTAGCATTGGTAGTATTTCCCTTCAACGCTTTGATCGTAGACTCTTTTCAGTTGATCCTAAATCACACAGACAGGATGTAGAATCTGGCAGTGGGCTCGTCTTGTATACCGAGCCTGCTGGAGGGTCGATGTCACTCCGACTGAACCGTACGTATATGTTAAAGACCAGCCGAATGTCCGTTAAATATACCACCTGTTCTTTCAGGATCGTTCTCAAAGATCAGGACTTGTATTGGTGTACGACGGGCCTAACCGTAAGTTTGTCATCTAGAATGAGTGTGAGAATTGATCGTATACAGATTCAAGACAGGACATCATAGGGACGGAGAACGACTGTGCCCTCAACGAAGTAAACTAACCAGAACGGAGCAGTACATATTCTTCAATAAAAATGACCACTTGGGCTTCCGTATTTCTTTGTATGAGTTGGAACTCGTCTGTATAACTTCGGACGGTTCCATTTGGATGATTTTCCAGACCTCGTCTTTCGTGCTTCCTTCGTCTTCCTTTGCTCATGCATGTCTTCAGATATGGCATCCGTCTTCACTACATAATCGTCTTCTCACATGCCAGTGCACGAGATTTGATAAAAAATCGTTCAAGAGGGAAATACAAACCATTTCACCGGATCCGCGACCAAGGGATGCGCTGATTGTTAATCAAGACTGTCAAAGTGCTTGATGACGAGATGCGCAGCTCAGGCCGGGCTATAAAATCATTGGCATCTCCCGCGATTTTTGATTTGTCGGTGGGAATTCGCGACGGACTGTTGAGGCGATCAAAAGTCACCGGAACCGACACTCACCGAGGGTCCCAAAGAACCTCAAAAATGGGGCAAATGAATGCGAACACGTGGTATAACATAAAACAGCAAAAGGACCCGAAGCCGGCTGAACGGAAGAATACGCTGTCGTATGTATCGGAATGGGGCTACGTTCTCGATATGAAATGCGAAACAAAGACTCGGAGTTACGTACCTGAAGTTCAAGTTTCAGCTCGCAGACTTCTGCGAGAAGTATTCGTGAGTAATTGAGTGTAGCTGGTTACTACGAGGCACCCGATTTGCTGAATGCATCATGGTGTACAATTATAACGTTGCTCTAGCCTAGGTCTTATTCCAAGGCGAAATTAAAATTCGTATAAAAGGACGAGCAAGTTGACTCTATTTCTTCAGCATCACAATGTCTGCCCCAGAAACCAAATTTGCACCTACTCAATCCTCTTCCGTCCTCGGTGGACAGATCGTCGGCCGCTCCGAGCGCCAGGCTGTTGCCCCTCCCGCAGCGCTGAAGCTCCGTCTTGACCTCAACCTTGAGGTCGAGATTGCCATCCAGGCAAAGGTCAACGGTGACATTACCTTGTCGCTCCTGTGAGTCTAATTCTTGAACATTATTGAGCGTGTTGAGGCTGATTATTTGATTTTCAGCCAGTAGATGTGTGATAGGCTTAGAGACCAGGGGTTGTGTTGCATTCACTGGATCGAGGTAAGGAGCTCACTGTACCGTGACTTGATAGTTTTCGAGCTGAGACTAGTGATACTAGATATTGTCTATATCTTTTTCGATTGCGATTTTCCCCTTCTCTCGCATTCCCTTCCTACACCGTATTAGTATTTTGCGTTCTATACTTGTGGAATATCAATACCAGTGTTTCTTTGGGATCTTTTGAGTGAACTTAAGATCTATCGTACATGAATGTTCATCGCGACATAGTGGTGATTCTTTGTATTGCTCCAAGGCAATGGTGGATATCCATTCTGATCAAACAAATGTGTCCCTGCCTTGGATTATTAGAGCGAAGGACCCATTAATGATGACTGAGACGAAATTCAAAGACCGTGTCCTATAAACAACTAATAAATCATTGATTGATAGCCGGGAGAAATATACCATTGGCGGATATGATAACCTCGAGCTCGACGGCCCGAGGTCGTGATACGATTTATATGGTATTGTCACTCAGCTCAATTGGTTCAGCATTTCAGAGACTTTGATGTCAAGCGCCGTCACATGCCATCAGAACAGTCGCAATCGAATCGACCTATCTGTGAGAAGAAACATTAGCTTTATCAACAAGATGAGACGTAGAACACACCGGCAGACGTTAGTGCCCCATTTGTGCAAATAAGAGACCCAACTCATTGATGAAGACAAGGAATGACCTGCTGGCAGCATTTTTGGATGTGCATTTCCACCTAGCTTGGACAAGCCATCTTTATTGTACCATTATAACATCGATGATTAGTCTGTCCAAATTGATTCAGGAGAACGTTGGAGGGGTCCAACGCTCATTGGTGTGGACTCCCCAGGATGTCATGGAAATACGGTGTAATACCTGGTCGGCATGACTGAGACCTGGATCGGTAAAATTCCAGTCTCGACTTCTAGTCCACAGCAGATGATCGGTGTCGCTTGAACACATGCCAAGGGAACTGGGAACGGTCACATGGTGCATATTATTTTTCAATTGACGCCCTTGAGCCTAGACGGAACCATGGCGATGAAGTATACCATTTATTCTCACGTTCTGTGCGTCGTAACTTGCGTTGTATTGGGCTTTTTCACCTGTCATCGACTGTGTTCTCTGGGAAACCAGTGGCTTCTCAGTGTACCTTCGAATTACGTATCACTATATTCGATAGTGGGATCAAGTACGTACATTTTTGCTTCCCAAATCTGATAGACAATATCTCTGGAATATAGAAGCTGACTGTCAACTCCTGTGGCAAGAAGAACGTGTTGATCATCAGAAACGCGCAAATCCCCTCAAAATTTGAGTGCAGCACGTTTCTGTGAAACAGGTCCAGCTATCCGTATGTCGTCCTTTCTTCTTCTAATTGAACACCTAGATGAGACGAGGCACCCGAATTGTTCGATACTTATGGTGCAATTATGATGTTACTCTTTCAGGTCGTCCTCGTCGTATTGTATAAAAGAAGAGCCTGGATATCTCTCTTGCTTCAGCATCATCATCATGTCTGCCCCACAAACTCAATACGCACCTACTCAATCTTCCTCCGTCCTCGGTGGACAAATCGTCGGCCGCTCTGAGCGCCAGGCTGTTGCACCTCCCGCAGCTTTGAAGTTGCGCCTTGACCTTAACCTCGAAGTTGAGATTGCCCTCCAGGCCAAGGTCAACGGTGACATCACCTTGTCGCTTCTGTAGGCATATTGCTTGCTTTGACGTGTTGTCGGACTAACTGCTTGATTTCTAGCGAGTAAATGTGCTGTTCACATAGGGAGATGGAGTCGGCGTGCAGTCGTCCGTTCGAGGTAGATATTGTCCTTTGGCACGCTCGTTGGTTCATGCTGAGATTTGTTAGGGCAACAGCCGTGTACCGGCGACATTCTTCCTGTCGTCCTTGATTAGCTGTATATCAGTATCTCTATATCCATTAGATATGAATATC
>JANDKJ010000032.1:0-33793 GCA_028551335.1 Armillaria sp. CMW 4456 | reverse complement strand
AAGGGATTGAGAATATGTCCGGACCCAAGGACACTGTGGCAGTCATCAGCTGTACGCAGTACAGCACGTATCAGAATTAATAAAAGATGTTACATTTCGTAATCGGCCCCTTGTATGGTCGCACAAACGTAAAATATTTCGGACTGATCCTGAGCGGAGCTATATACCAAGATGGACCTGTCATTCAGGGACATCCAACGGAACAAAGCAACGTTAGTGCATTATGACAAGCATGAAAACGAATTCTATGGTATTGTCGGAGAGGATGCAGGTCTAATGGGAAGGCGTAAGTCGAAGGTGCTTGTGATGGCCTCATTAAGCGCTTCGGAGGATATCATGCAATTTGCACGTCCCAAGTCCCTCCATGTGTTTTGTCTAACGGAGAAGGTCATACTCTGTGACATAGTTCGCAATCTTCCATTGTCGAGCGCGGAGCGCACAGAACTGACAGGTTTTCTGCCAGTTTAGTCTGTCTGGCGATGATCCAGCCCTCGACCACCTGTTCGCACATCTGCGGACTCGGAACATACACCTTAACAACGAATCAAGCCGGTTCATCCCCACCACTTTCCGGCACCTGTGCCACCGGCTCTCCAGACCTTGGGATTCGATGTCCGTCATGCACACTAACGACAGGGGACGATAAAAATAACAGTAAGAGACCGCCTGTAGGCGGATGTATGCATGTCGACATCACTGTCCGAAAAATCGGATGTTCACATCGGTACCTCGAGAAGATTCTGAGATCTCGTCATCAAGTGTTAGGATGTATTACAGGATGCCAAGCATTTGTTATGGCATTTTGGAGGTACCGGTGAGTCAGACGTGGTGCTGTGTGATCATGATACGAACTAGAAGCTGTTGCAGTTCATGCCTTCCTTCCTGATGCTGAAAAGTTCTCACCTGGTCACTACAGCACAGGAGAGACCTCCCTCCATACGTCTTCATTGTTTCCTGTTCGGAATGCGTTCCATGGTCACTCATCGTCATCGCCACCCACTAGTATGACTATCCACAACATATCGTCATATTCTATGAGTCGAATATTGTAACCAGCTGTTGTGACATTGCGGCTACTGTAGGGGGTACCCGTTTTTGATCCTCCAAGTGTCAGAGCACAAAGGCA
This sequence comes from Armillaria sp. CMW 4456, assembly GCA_028551335.1. NCBI lineage: Eukaryota > Fungi > Basidiomycota > Agaricomycetes > Agaricales > Physalacriaceae > Armillaria > Armillaria sp. CMW 4456. Next base: position 32,667 of record JANDKJ010000032.1, on the reverse strand, counting down.
ACAATGGCTCGCGAATGTGTACATTGAATCCGTGATTTTGTACTGTGAGAAGGCGAGTGCACGTATGATCTGGTCAGAGTAGGCGCATACGAAGGACGCCTGTGACCAAGGATCTAAGTATAACACTGCTCTTGGGATGGCACAAGCATAAAGAAGAATGGCGTAATCTGCTGGATGGGTGATTCAGCAAATGACGTATACATTTCTGTCATCATGTCGGGCATCACGGGCAACCCGACATGATCAATATGATGAATACTCCCACAACCAAAATAACTAATCCTGGAACTGATCTTCCGCGATAGTACCTATTATTTGTTATGTGCTTAAGTCGCCACTACGGTTACAGCCTACGGGTTAACAGTATACGATAAACATACAGCCGTGTTTCATGTATGTATAAATTGGATGTCGGAATCGAGCAAACCGAGACTTGATATGACGACACCTCTGGTAGTGGTAGCATCTCTACCTCATCCAACATTGAGCGCACCTTTCCGATTTCCGCTCCACTTCATAATTGGGAGGAGAGTTTTGTGTAATCAACTCTAAGCATTTCGAGCTCGAATAGATCCCAAAACCATTTTGAATCGGATTTTCTGTTCAATTTCGGCACAAGATCCTAGCATTCTGTTAAATCGTTATAGGGGATATATTCAGAATTTTGCGCTATCACAAGGTGTCGATGCTCTTCCTCTATTGAAACGAAAACTACCATTTAATTGAATTTGGTTCACGACCGAGAAGGAATGGAGAAATGGACGCGAGAAAAACATCGACGCAGAGATTCTGCATTTAATATGAAATAACGGATTCTAGAGCCGCTCAACTTGATCACCTGATCCCACCCGGACCTCGAGAGACGCAAGTCAATGCTCAATTGGCTAAATTCTTCTGCGAACTGGAACTTGGAGGTAGTACTCGTCAATGATGCCGTAGAACTTATAACAACAAAGTGTACAAAAAAAATAAATCCAATGAGCAACGAAGCTTGGCGGCGCAACTTCGGTAAAACAAGGAATAGTAACATCCACAGAGCCTGTAATTTGAATAATGCAAAGGCTAGAACCCCTGCTGGGGAGCCATGGGCTAAGGCTGCAGAGAGCTATCCCCGGTAGCTACTGATCGACCTCACTCGGGCGAAGAACGGGGAAGGGAAGAAAGCAGTTGCGCAAGCACGCAGACAACTAGCTCGACAGCTGAGCAACACGGAGCAAGCCCTTCTAATCTATACAGATGGGTCCCAACGCAAACAGGGAGGGAGACGGGACGGGAAGTTTTCGGGCAAGTGCTGCAATGCAGGACAGGCCACTGCTTCACAGGCGAGTACCGTAAATGGTTCCACCCCATGTTGAGCACTGACTGCCCGTGCGGAGCCCAAATGCAATCAAGGGAGCACATAATCAGGGAATGCCTGCAGTACGAAGAATTCCGCGGCGAGCTTAGGGAGGCCTCGAGGGACATATCCCTCCCCGAAATCCAAGGGACAGAGAAGGGCGCGGAGGCCCTCACCATCTTCATACAGAAGTTAGGCGCCTTCACAATCACCGGTAGACCCAATCCTGGCAAGTTGCCACCCACACTTGACGAAGAATACCTAAGCCCTGGCACACCCAGGCCAATGGAAGGACAGGAGGAGACCAGCCCATGAATTATGCCTGCTATGATACAAGATATGCTTAACTTATTGGCACGTACGTGCACCCGATCACCAGCGCTGCGACGACAACGTCGCCCCCACCCATCACAACACATCTCTACACTCCACCTACACCGCACGCTACACACACTGTCGATTATGACCCGAGGCTGGGAGGAATGATGAATACGGAAGGAGGGAGACTGATGGTTGAAGCAGCCGCCCGTGCGTTTTAGCACTAGGCTGATTTTAGCACGCTAATACATTGATTTCTTTTAAAAAAAACTTGAATAATGCGAATGCCGCGGTCTCTTATTGTTCCATTAATAGCTGCCAATTCAATACATAGCTTCTTGGTCTCCGTCACTACTAGGCCTAGAGCAGCCTGACCGGCGCCACACCTCCCTTTTCGGAGCAAGCTGAATGCCAAGAAATACCCAGATGAACAGCGGTGGTGTTGCGGAAGAGGGACGATTGTATACATAAGGATATATCGACACCTTCGCTAGCGCAATTCATTCGAAGTTTTTGTTCTTTGCAACACGATCATGGGTATCTTATTGCGGCATGGTGTTACTAGACTTACAGTGAGCTCTCACAATACTGCAAGGAATCATATTCCATCTCAAGCTGAACCAGATACGTAAACTTCACCAAGTCACACCTTTTCTAGCTTCCCTTCCATATAATTATCAGAATCCGCCAGTAGGGTATGTGCCTGGTTTATATGGACGGCCATCTCTTTGAACTACTGCACTGAAATTTTCCAGTTACAGTCTTTGGAATGTCCTGTGTTGCGTACGGTCTTGGAACTACATGCTCCCCGAAAGTCATCGAAGGGTATGATACTGTGGTCGGATTGGAAGGAGTGGTAATTCTCCTTTGGAATCAGTAGGACGAGAACCGAGACCAGAGACGGTCGAGGGACACATTGAGGATATGAAATTCATATTTGAGCAACGAGAGATAGTTAATGATACAGGTGCTTCGGCCCTGAACGAGACTCCTGCTGAAATAGGCTGATTCTGTAAGCGCAAGATTTCAGCACACGATATGAAAGTGAGGCTTACTTCCGAAGTCCCAATATCATTTCAAATGCCTTCACGTCGCTTAGCGCTGCAATGCATGCAGCACAATACGAGGGAATCAGTGGTGAGCGTCGACTTTGAGGCGATTGCGAAGGATACTCAATTCATTCAGGTAAACTTGCGGTAGGAAACACTGCTTCCAGCGAACGTATCCGAGCTCACCTCCGGTATAAGCACATCATCTCGTATGGGGAGATGATACTTTCTGGACAAGTGTGCGCGGCAGGTCGGCCTTCTGTAAATGTCGGAGATTCTGCAGATGCCTTATAAGGGTGACGGCATTGTTCGCCGATAATAATCTTGGCAAAATCGTGCAGAATCCTTAAAAGCCCGACTGGCACAAAATAATGTGTATATAGGTCACGTGGACCCTTTAAAGCCCTTTTAAGGGACCTTATTAGGTATCTAATATGCCTTTATCGGAGTGACTCTCATGTAGTAAGGCAAAATAATCGGCCTGATTCCTTTTCAGCCTTATATGACCTTTTGGTGCTTTATATTGTCTTAAAAGGGAAATGCACAATCTCCGACATATATCCTTTCAGAAACGAGTGTCTTGGTCACCTCAAACGCTGTGCTGCAGCGACAGATCCTAATGCATCCCAGTATGTATCGCTCTCACAATGACCAGATGCATCTCCATGTATCAGGCAGGACATACGTCCGGATCTTTGAACTGTGCAAGAGCGCAGCCTATCTAAGACCACCGCAACAACAAAATTACACACTTTATTCCCAGATGCTACCACCCCTGGTTGGAAGACTCTGATTTTGATCATGCTTCTTCCTTTCATCATGGTGAAGATAGACTTCACATTGTCTACTTCAAAGTGATGGGGGTCTTGATGCATTAATGTTGAATTTGAATCACTAATATTGATAAGATCAACTGTGAATGGGTGGGGCATACTGGTGAACCACTCTTTCATCTCCCTTCTAAGTTCTCATCCTTGTAAAAGAGCTGTCTCTATGAACCATACATCATTTTGATCCATGCCAAGCACCCACTTCAATGCCCATCCATACAGTACCAGACAATCAAAGTCAACCAATTTGGTCGAGTATTTTTCTGGCTCTTATTACCTCTTAAGGGAGCTCAAAAATGTGCAGAATAGCATTATTAGGCCCTTGTGATTCCATTTGCATGAGCTGAATCTCTTAAAAATAAGAATTAAAAAATTTTATCCAAAAATTTTGGCCACAGCCAAAAAAAATTGCTTAAATCATCAAAAAAACACCAATCAACTCCTTTTTGTAGGCACTATCTGATAAGAAAATTTTGTATCAATCCATCAAGCAGTTATGGTGAAAAAAATATTTGGCTCAATAGATTAAGCTGTTGTAGAAGGGTAGCATCTTCCATTTTGGGATGTCACCTTCCTTATTTGGTATAGCAAAGAATTTTGCTGAACTTCTGGTTTAAAATGAAAGTTTAGATAAGTCTGATTGGTCATGTTTTCCCATACTCCCTCTGTCATTATGCCTCCTGGCAGGTGTCGACTGTTCTATGCATCTACTCTCCCCATGCTACATATGATGGTACAGTCTTATAAACTACTTTTCATATTTCTGAAGTGCTGAGAGCCTATTATTGTCCACAACACATCATAAACCCCCAGGAGGAGTTCACACAATTTCCAAACAATTTCACTCAAAATGCCCAAAATGTTATGGGAAAAATTTCAGGTAGTGTTTTTTGGGCCTTTTCAAGGTCTGAGAATCTGAATCTGGAATCAGATTTTCCCAAAAAAATTACCCTGGTCTGCAATCACATTAGTCATGTTTGGTTGTCTGGTACTGTAGAGTTCACAACAATAGGAGCCAATTGGAGCCCAGGTTAGAATATTCTGTATATTAAATAAATAAATAAATGTACTGCCCCAATTTTAGACCAGTAAAAAGGAAATAATGTTGAAATTCCCTCTTATACAATGGTGTTAGCACATCAGTACATATTAATTCAAATTATAGTGGCACTTGCCATAAGTTTGGACCAATAAAAGGAAATAATTTTGAAATTCACTATCATACAATCACTAAATGCTTGACCAAACTGGTCGACTTTGATTGTCCGGTACTGTAGGTGCCTTGCAGACACTGATTGTGTGGCATAGGGGACCCAAATGCATCTATGCCACCTAGTGGTCCTCCATTTCCACATTCTCTTCTGGTGTCAGCCAGCTCCTCCAGCCTCACGTTAATTTGTCTCACAAACTCCTTTATAATCTCCACATCCAGCTCTGTTGGTTTCATTTAGCTGGATGATTATACTTCAGACAATAACAGGATCGCAGAGGCTTTATCTGTTGCAGACCATCAATTTTAGAATATATACAGACAGAGCTTGCTGTTGAATAATGGCTTTGGTATTGGTACTTTGATTCCATGAGTCATTATTACTCTTTTCTGTCACAACTTCTCATTGGCATCTTTCATGAGGTAGGCCAAAACTTTTCCAAGCTTTCATTGGCACCAAAACCTTTCTGATTATGGTGGAGAATGTTGATGGAGATATTATTGTCTTTCATGACACCTTTGTGCCCATGCAGACAGAGGTTAAAACATTATCGTTGCATGTGGGTTTTCTCTTGTGAATATGTGCAATTTAGGGAATGGATGGGGTGCCCTTTCATGCTATCCTCGGGTTACTGCCTAGGTAAGCATTGTCTTTACTCTTTCTCTGACTTTGATTCATTGGTCTTGATCAGGGGTCAACCACTAGACATGAACATCACTCTGCAGTCAATCACTACCACATTTTCCCTCATGGTCGCTGTGTCGAATCGGAATCCAATATTAAAATCACATCCTGGCATTTTGACCACTGTTAGTCACACCTCATTCTCAACAATCACACAAGCATGACAGATATCAATGAAGACAAACTTTATCATTTGAATTGAGACTGCCACTCTAGCATCTTTGCAATGCATACTCTTCATTTTGGGTGCCAGGGTATACTTTGGCAAGAAAGGTTGAAGCGATGGTATCTGCCCTTGGGAATATGTAGATGATGAAAAGATTTTCATGATTTATACAGGAAACAACATGGTAGGGTCATATCTACCTTCCTTGCTATGGTACTGAAGTGATAATGCTCTCCTAGATATGTTCATGTCTTTTCTGTGACTGGTTTTGAAGCTCGACTTACAGCTGTAGCAGTTCTGCTTCTCTAATCTGTGGATACACCTCAGAGACTTAGCATCAACTCCATATAGTAACATCATGCTGATTCATTACTTGATTTTAATCCTCATCTGTGAATATGTATGCACTGCACTTCCAGTGGCACTCCTTCTAGCCTTCTCTCTGTCATTGCCCCCAGAGCCCATGATAAGAACTCTTTCCCCCAGCTCATTCGGAGATGTATGTTGGCCCCCATAATTGTCTCCATGCTCCAATCAGTTCATTCCTTGACTTGGGATGCTCACTTTTTTGTTTATGCTGTCTGGCATCAATGGGAACTAGCATGTTTGGTATGCCTCCTAGGAGAGTTGAGAGTGTCATTGTCTCCCTCTCTAGTCATGTCATTGTGTCACCTCCATTGATGAGCTTCAGGTTGACACATCTATCATCAATGCTGGTACTGAGGCTGCCAAGATCCTGAAATACAGAACAATATTGGATAATGTCCTGCCAACATGTTCCTTCACAATCACCAAAGACAGCACCATGATCCTGTTCACTGGTGTCAGGTATGCCTGATATTTTCCCATCGGAATTCTCATTGATTCTTTCCATCAGACCACTGTATCCTTTGACAGCCTTGATGAATCTATGTTCATGATCGTTGGCAGAGGGGAGACTTAAAGTCGATCATGATATCAAAAATGCATACAAAACCCTACTCAATCTCAACTTTTGGACCTGACAGCCCCTCACTCTCTGATTTTGCATCCAACAAAGAGGGTATTTACACCTCTGAGCCCATCACCACTTTCCAACTAGCTGACATTGCCGCCAAAGTTGCTATGAGCACCCTGGACAAGGTCTCCATCTCCACAGCTTTTGTGGACATACACAACTCCTGGAGACCTTGCCTGTGACCTCCCAGATGTTTTAAAATTCGCAACTGCAGTAGGTGTTTACCACATCCAGGTTCATCATATTTGTCTGTCTCCATTCGTATGCTAATCTTGCTGGTCTCTAGCTATATTGAAGCCAAGAGTCTTGTTTAGTTCTCATCTTCTTACATCTCGATTAGCAGTGAGGACCATCTGTACACTGCCTATTAGGGAGCAACCTCTACCTCCACCATCAGTGGCATATACTATGCAGCTTTCAAGGAATTCAGCAGCTCCAGGATGCCAGTATCAGCTCCTCATACATGCCCTATCCAACAAAGTTGAAATTCCCTTCAGACTGAGCTGTGCTAGGGCTGATGCCTATGGTGCCTGCACAAGTGGTGTAATTGCTTGTACCACCACCTCCACCACTGACATAGTATGCCCTTTCTGCATTTTTCCATGTTTTTATAACGAAACCCATATGTAAATCCGCTACTGCACCTTTTACAACAAAGTAGCAAGTGGCAACTTCTACACAGGAATAATTGCAGTCACATGGGATATCCTAGGAGGGACATCTCCCCATGAGGTAACCATGACAAACCTTCCACCCACCACAAGACTTGCACTGGGGCATTATAGCTACTGACATTATCACTAACACTGATGACATTACCTATGGCTTTTCTGTTGACCAAACTCTTTTGGATGCAAATGCTAAGATCAACACGGAAACTACAATGTGTGCACAACTTGAACAATTACTCTGATTTTAACTGATGTTTTCTAGTGGTTTGCTGCTCAGGTGTATCAGAACACCCAGTGTTGAATATTAATGGAATGTGGTATGACTATCAGGATACATAAAGATCTTGCTATACACAGAGTGACTCAGTTCCAGTCAACATACCTTGGCAGCAGTTTATTGGACTGCATGAAAAATGGTGCACATACCTGAGGCTATTCCTACTGATTTGTTTTTGTTAGTAAATCCTGTTTCTATGTCACAATTGCATATGATTAGTGCATGTGCTACAGACTGCAGTGTCAAACTTGCCAAATGATGGGTCCCAAGTTTGTGTGTTGCCAATCCTTAGTGTCAATGACTGGTGTTTCCTTGTGAAGATTGCCGCCGAGACTTCACACTTGTTTGATAGAGCTAGCAAAGAATCCATTCTGCATGCATGTAAAAAGGTGAAGATAGATGCCGGGTTCAAAGGCACAAAAGACGGCTGATTGGTCGCTGCACGAGCAACTGGGATGGCTTCGTTATGTAATATCAGGTCAGGTATTTCTGCTCTATCTAGGATCACTGTCGTTTTCAAATGTTCAAATGATAGCAAACTTGAGGAGATACAAACTCGCGCGTCTTCGATTCACGTCCACAATTTCGATCCTCCCTGGTCCCAATTACGATAGTTCAACCTCGACAGTCGCAGCACAGCCTTCTCCCTACTTCGTATTCCACGATGGTCCGGATATTGTTGTCCCCGGCGATGTCACTACATTGACGATGGCATGTCCTCTATCCTGGCCCATAGTATCTTGGCCCAGTAGACAAGATCTGGCACGATGGACTGGTCAACGAAACCTCTTGGACCGTCTGGCCCAAAAACATCAAGGCTGAACGGCAAGAGCTGATGTTCAAACGTAGGTATTTTGTAAAAGATCCCCAAACCCTTCTTAAAGATCGACAGGCTGCTTGTTTTCCTCGCGGCGACGTCGCCTTCTTGACCAGATAGCGTTGATAATTCCAGTACTAGGAAGGGATGGTCCTCAACGCAGATATCGAGTTACATCGCAAACATCGGCGGTCCTGTTTGGGTGCCTGTCTCATTCCTTGTCGCGTTCAATCATGTATCTCACGGCCTTCGGCTTGTCTGTCTGTAGGCAGCGCACCGTGATTAGCATTCTATCTTTTGGTGCATCTTGATATCATGTGAATCCAAGCAACCGGACCATCGCTGCCACATGTTATCGCTTAATCTTTTGGACAATATTTGGTGACAACTACCTGTGCCGGCGACCTGCTAGGATATTGCGGAAAGAACTGCAGACATTTATTAGATGCTTCAAGGCCTTCTTTAAACTCGTAATAGACGCCCATTCGGTATTGCACTTAGCTCTCCCGCGCAGGCTGTGTACACGACTTTTGTACTTGGCGAAGGTGAAGGTACATAGCCTGAGGCCTGCCTCAGATGGCAGCTCATGTGCAGAAGTGCACACAATGTCCCAGCAAGCATGGGATAGGGAGTACTATAGGGAGGAGGTATTCAAGTCTCAATGGATGGATATTGTGCGTACCCACAAAATGACATACACGTTGACTGACATTGTCTCAGAGAAAGAAGGCATGTGAGCGATACGAGAGCCTTCCTAAAGTGACTATCTCTGCACTCGAAGAAACCGGCGTCCCGGAGGAGTCGATCCCTGTTCCTCTTCAGCGCAGATGGACTGACAGAATGCCCGCCATCTCCTCTGCCTGGGCCGACACCCTATGCACACAACTTGACCTCAGAGCCATTCTGGCTCGGATTAACATACTTCTTGGCACTAGATACCTTCTAATATCACCACGGACAAGAAAAACCTGGAAAGCCCGTCAAAAAATGGACTTTTTCTCAACGCACCCTCCAATCACTAAACTCTCTCAGGAAATGCATGCCATGCTCCAATACTGCATCGATAACGAGTACGACTTTGGCACAGCATATGCCCACCTCCGCCCACATTGGTATACCGGGACCACTGTTCAAGACCACCAACAGCGGGAGGCGCGAGATAAGGCTATGCGACAAGATGTTTTTTATGGTAGTCAAATCATCGGCTGGGCAGTTTATCCACGATATGTATGGGATTTACTCAGTAACAGAGTCATCCCATGGTGGGTAGCTGGCATATACATCACGGGATCTTTGGGCTGTGTCGCATGCATGGGTGGAGGACAGTGCACTTCAGTATGTGTGGACCACAATCAATGGGGGTCAATGGCCAATCCCACTTCCACAAGGTGTCGATTTGCGATGCATCCGAATTGAGCTGCTGAATCACGGCGCAGAGTATGTCTGGCTCGACGTTGCCTGTTTGAGGCAGGAGCATGGGCTGAGGGAGAATCTGCGAAAGGCGGAATGGGTTCTTGATGTGCCCACTATTGGGACAGTGTACGGGTGGGCAGAGATGGTAGTTTGCTACCTCAGTGGACTCGGACGACCACTCGCTCAGAATGTGGACATGACAAGCCACCGGAGCTGGTTCCGACGGGCTTGGACCTTGCAGGAAGGCAAACATGACATGATCATTGGTGGGAAGAGCACCAATGAAGAGAGAAAAGACCTTCAAAAGGAGCTTCGTTCAATGTTGCAGAGTCCGGAAATGGATGGCATATTTGGCTTACTAACGGAGATGCAGCACCGGACATCCACAAAACCCATTGATCGTGTCGCGGGCCTGACTCATAAACTCATCACATGCTCAATTCCGGCATACTACGAGTCAGTGAGTGAAGAGGAGGCATGGTCAAGACTTGTTGATGTGTTGTGGATTACAATCGGGGAGAACTGTTCTTCTTGTACCCGAAGCCTGGGGATGCGGGTGTTCTCTGGCGGCCATCTTGGAACCAAGTCATGTCCGACGTGCTCCCAGATGGGGCAGTGTTGTTGCCTCTTTTGTCCCATGACGAGTCCACAGGCCACTTGATTGAGCAGGTCGAGGTGCGGGCATTGGCCGAAGCACACCCACAGGGCTCAGAGCGTGGAGGCGAACTGCGCGTACATGACCGCGAGGGTACCCTCCACACCTTCAGGATTGTCGCCAGGCACCAGCATCCGATTCCCGACGGTGTGTACGCACTAGTTGGGAGTGAATTTGAGCCTCCTTACCACGACAATGAACAACTTCGATTTTGTGTCATTGGACATCAAGAAGCCGCCAAATTCCACAAGGTCTCTGTGTTTGAGATACCCGACGAAGTGGAGAGGCTATGTTTGATGAAATTAGGAATCGCGCAAAAGAATTCCAGGCCCCCGCTTGCTTGATTTTATACTCCTTGCAAATTAAGACATCGCGACATTATTCCATCCCTAAATCAGGCCTACAAGTCGTTGGATCTTCCGAGGCCAGAGGATCCAATGAAAGTGAACGTTTATTACAATCATGTCGTCTATTTGCTTGAAATTCCACTCACTCACAATTTCCCGCATAGCAGGTTCAAAGGGATTGTTCATCGAATACATTGCAGCTGCTACATGGGAGCTGGAGAAAAATACAGGAATTACTCCCACAGTGTCATCATTGTCAGAATCTTCACCTTCTACGACTTCGATATCGTGACCCATCCCTCATATGCATCACAAGTCGCACAGAGCTTCAATAAGCACCTGCTTTCCGGGAGTGTGAATTCCATATTGATGTATAGATTTTGAGGCATCGCCAACGGCTTGGTAAATAGCGATTCTCATGCTGGAGGCTCGCTGATGACCAACCACCAGTTCACCATGTTCTTCCTGGGGAGAATAGCACGACTACTGTTTAGTCGCCTTCTTCATCATCACAGTCGACGTCCCGGTCCAGAGAGACTCGGGGAATGATTAGAGCATCTGCCGTAGTCCCTGCCTACGAGCTCGTGCGTAACGTTGAGCATTGGGTGCAAGCTCACAAATGTAGCAACCTCTTTCCTGTATATCATGTAAGTATATGATAACCATAACAGGTAGAATGCTTACATCCGTACTTGAGGCAGCAAGAGCGCTGTTGACTTGACATCTCCCATCTCCTTGATATCATACACAGGTTCGATTCCAGCGTCCTTACGCTGCCCGACAAACCCTGGCTCGAAGGGTGGCACTTGTTTCAGAGGTAGTCTCTGTCCCAAATGGACTGAACGGAATCTACACGAGATCCAGGGCACCCAGCACACCCAGCCAAAACAGGTTCAACACTTTCTCGAGCTCGGCCCATTATCTGCAAGCCACCTACGATGGGATAGTCCACGAATCGATGTTTCTTTCCTTCGCAGTAAAGTACGTCCATGACGATCGTTACGTGACTAGCAATGCGAATCGACGATGATGTGTCCCTCGATGCCACGAGCACTTGACAAGCTCTACTCCAAATGCAAGAGATGCTGAGCAACTCCCTTGTTTTTGCTTATCCATGGCCTCGTGGAAATTACCAATATCCTTCTTCAACGTCTCCTGCAGAGGGTCAACGTGAACCTGTATGTCGGCGACTTTGATGTCAGGAAACCTATCTGCGTTATCATCGGCAACGGAGTGGATATACAAATCGTCGATGGTTAGGCAGCACTGTTGCACAAAGAAACAAAGATGCTGGCGGGTGTCGTGGGGGCTATATTTAATATGAGCCAAGTGGGCTGGCTTTGACATGGCGATCATGGCAGAGGGAATTGCAATCTCGCAAATGATTGAGTTTGGTATGGAGGCGACGGTGCAGGAGAGCTGGCTGATACCAGAAGAAAACGGAAATGGAGGCCACTGAGGCAGACTTGAATGACGGTATTTCACAGCCGAATCGCCCTGTGATGTGGACTCTGTTCCCACGTTTCCATATTTAGACGATGTGTACGCAAAATGATCCTCTGTTTGTGAACGTCATTGTTTTGCCCAATTTTCTTCTCGGTGCTTACATTCGTGGCTGGCCTGCTACAACGTCCGTCTAGCCTAGTGCTGAATGTTAAACCTGATGTACCCGCGCTAGACCCTCTTCTGGAGAGCTCTTCACTTAGAAGGTCTCGTCCGGGAGTGATCACGAGAAGGTCGATGCGAACGCTGTAGTCTGAGTGCAGGGGATAGAGGTAGCATTTTCAATTTCCGGGAACAGGTGTATTGCCAAAATGGTTGCTGGAGAATATGGGTCGAAACAGCGCAGCAGATGCGTCACCGAGGTATCCGCGAGATTGATACGCAGACATTTGAAGGATCATTTCTCCTTTCCCGCTAGCTAGAGTATTCGGCTGCGTATTGAAACCCAAATGCATTTGGGCGAGAGCGAGGAGACTCCAAGGCCATATATCGGGTGATGTGCGATATTCAAGCAGCTTGGGGATATTTCGAATTCGTTACAGATAGGTACGTTAACGAGGTGGCGGCAATGAAGGAAAACGAACAAAACATGCCGATCTCTTCCCTACAAATATGACAGAGACCGGGCGGTCAATGTCTCGGGGCAGTGGCAGCATCAACGAGGGAAACGTAGACTGGGTGGTGTATCTGTAATTTTGATCGCTTTGAGGTGAGCCGGTGACTTTCTTGCACAGGACTAGCGATCGTCCACGAACAAACCGAATCCTAAGCGATACGCAACGAGATGGGACAAGTAATCAGATTGCGTAGTAGCAGCACATTGAAATATCCAGAGACACGATGCTTAGAGTTAAGCAGAGGGATAAAGCCTCGCAGGCTGGAACTCGTTCATCGGTACAATTTTGGCCACCGACGTGTCCTCAACGGTATGCCCGAGGGAACGAGCGCCTGGTAGACTCGTCAGAACCGTTCTGCGCGGGGGTAAGGGGGTGTTAAGTGGACACCAGCTCAAACGAAGACTACAATTTTCGGGATGGAAGGTGAGACAACGGCACATTCAGGGTTATCTTGGATCATGGTCATGGAGAAACGTTTTCGCGTGCCAGAACGATGGCGGCAGCTTTGGCGAGAGAGAAGTGGCCAATGTGATCCGCTGATGAAGTAGCGAATAGGCTGTCTCGTTCAAGTGATTTTGGAAAGTGTGCTGCTGAAATTTCGGCCTGAATGTGTAACGACAGCTGCTATCGTCGTGAATGCAGTGGCTGCATAGACGGCGATGACCTCGTGCCCAGAACTATTCCACTAGCACTCATGAGACAGTATTCATTCCCCATAACTGGTACGTTGAAGAAACCTACATACGACGATTAGCTCAGGACCAGCGGTGCATAACAAACAGAACATACGTTATTCAGCGTCCGCTGTAGAGAACACCGTGCCAGTGATTATTTTGTTTTCTTTGCTGAACGAAGGCTTCAGATGCACACGCGTTGAAACTTGCAGACCGCAAAACGGCCGCGCACCATCTTTTGAAGCCTATTGCTACAACTATTCCAAGGAAAAATCGCCGATGGACTGGACGGTTTGGTATCACGCTGAGAGCACAGCAGAGAGCGTAGATTTTTAATTGGAACTGTGAAGTGCATATCGGGCCGTGAAAATTGTCGAAAGGGTACAGAAATTGAAGTTTTTGCAGTTCCAGCAGATGTAAGAGCGGTAAATGGGTTTTGCGTTCTCGTGTGCCCATGAAGGCGACCGTCGTGAGGCAACACTTATTCCGTAACCAGAACATTGAATCGGGCGTGATCGATTATCATTGTGTCCGGGTGCGATGAACCCACATTAAATAGAAAGACTGATAGGCGAAGAATCGTCGCTGGAGTCGATATGCATACAAGAATAACAGGACACAACTAACTTTGGGTATTAATCCTGAGATCTGGGAGAGTAAGGGGAGGAAACGTACCACGTTAAAGATACTTGTCCTCCACAGAGACCGTTTCATTCCATGCTCTTCTGCAAGGTTCGATGAGTGTGTGTATATATGCATACATGTTAGTGAATAATACGCACATGTCTTCGTCCCTCTTCTTATTTTGAGCCGTATAAAATTCTTTCCACGTACACCGCATGTCGCAACGAAACTGATGAGTCGGTAACCGCATGTACGCTACTGAAATCGGGACAGCGTATTCGCTTCGAATATCCATCGACAACGTCTCGGCTCTCCAAGAGGGGCGCGCTCATGGTAGAGAGATTTACCTTGTATCAAGAAGTTAAAAACTAAGAGGTTAAGTCAACAAAAAGAGGCGCACCAGGGTTCAAAACAGCCGGATGACACTGGTATTGAGAATTGCCTTTCCACAAGACTTCTTTCTGGAGTACCCAATGCATGTATGCCAGAAAATATCCTGGCATAACACTCCAAAGATATAGAAGGGATGTCCAAACGCAGGTCAGAGGTGGCTACTACAAGAATTCGAATGTATATGTTGGAAATGAGTTGATGATCGCAAGGGAAGAAAGAGGGCGCACATTCTCGTCTCAGCTCAGCCATGAATGTATCTTGGCCTCCATAATCTCATTGGGGACAAACGAAGTCCTTGGGCGGCAGAACGCACAATTAGCAATTAGATGTGTCGTAGTGATAGCTGAACAGGGATTTTCAAGCTCCGATTGTATTATTCTAGCCATACGCTCCGTCATTCGTTGTGGTGGAAGTTGACAGTTACTCCCTTCTGAAGTACATACGATCTGCACATTCATTGTTCAAGGATGATTACGATGGATCTATTGACAAAGATGAAAGGTTTCCAAAGACCTGAGTCTCGGACTGAGCGCCTAATACAGCCCGCGAGACTCCTACCAAGTTGTTGAATTATTGGGCATGCGAGTCGACATCAATTGACTTCATTCATCAACGCAAATGGAAGGAGCGATATTACATTCCCGTCAATTGATACTGGTGAACGAATCAACATTAAACTTGATACAATTGTATATTTTAGGGAGGTATTCCCACCTGAGCAGTAAAGGCTCGTCGGCAATCAGCGGCTAGACCGTGACACAGATAGGACGGGCGGCTAAAGCAGATTTTGTACCAAGTAGTCGGCCCCTTGACTTTTCAGTTCTCATCGACATCTAACTATGGCACAACCCGAAACCGTCTGGATCAAATTAGCATCACTGATTGTCGCCTCTGTCAATCCGGGGATTTTGTCCTACATCGTAGCGCCAGTTGTCGTCGTCGGAGTTTCGCTGTACACCATCCTGTCGGCCTACAAGCCTAGCACAGTAGTCAAAACCCTTCATATGACCGTCGACGAGACATATTCCGACTACAATAAACACAAAAACATACTGGGCGAATCAGCAGCTTTCGAGGAAAAGATCAACAGGTAGTCCCAGAACACATATGACGATACAGCTCTCATGGTCCTTCTAGGCTGCGAGCGGAAACCTTCAGGCTCCAGAGAAAACGCCTCGAAGCGAGAGATAACTTTCGTTGGAAAGACTGCCATTCGTGGAGACGTTACATCGCGGAGACTAAGAGCGTCTGGGTAGAGGCGCTGAAGCAGCAGCGAAGGATCGTCGAGTTGAGAAAGAAGCTGGAAGTATGTGTGCCTATGCGATCGACATGCAAAGTGGATGCTGATATCCAACTGTTGTAGCTGGCGATAGTTAAGGCGCGCGGGGACGAACTTGAGGCAACCTTCGATCAGCAAGGAGACGAGATGACCGCGGTCGAAGAGCCTGATGTAGGTTCCGTCGTTTGAGAGAGTGATTGTGGGCATTGCAAGTGATCTTCATTTTCAAATGCGCTACTAATCAGCCTAATCAGCTCGCGTGCTTGTAGCATCAGCGACAGTACCAGCCTTCAGTCGTATACTTTCCAATTACAGCCCGAATTTCTTGATGTCCCATTCCGCCATTGTACCATCTATGTTGAATCAATCCGATCCAGTTTTGAATTTCACCGTGCAGCAGCGAAAACTACCTGCAGTGATTCGGGCCATGAATTTCCATGGCGGTCCTAGTCCTCGGCTCGTCTCCGTCGTCGAGCGCGGTCCCTAGGTCACAGGAGACCGGGTACCAGGTATCGGTTAGACCTGTAAAAGATGAGTGATCAATACGCGAACAACAGAATGAAAACATACTACAAAGGTAGTATTCCGCCATTAAACCTCGCTAGGTATCAGGGACAACATCTACGGTGTAAACCTCACAAAGCACGTCTAGACGGGAAGAAAGACATCGATAGAATAATCGGCCTATGCGGCAGGATTGATCTTTCCATAATTTCAAGATCCCGGTAAGCATCCATCGCTGATCGCATCATCCCCGTCATCAAGCGATTTCAAAGTTCCAGTAAGCATCCATCGAACAAGAGCATGTAAACATACTACAAAGTATATTCCACCATGAAACCTCGATAGGTATCGTGGACAATCTACAAGACGCTAACCTCAGACAGCAGGCTTGGACAACGTGGCGGGACGACAAACATCAATAGGAACGATGGCTCATTGCGGCAGGATTGGTCGTGATCTAGGTGGGGTAGACGCTCGAACGCTGTCATTGTTGAATATTACCGACTTGACACCTGAGCGACATGGGCAACGATCGCGCAGGAGTATTTGGAAGGAGAGAATGGATCGGGAATGTTCAGCTTCGGCCAAGGGATGTGATCCATGGATGTAGCCTTTGCCTCATTGGGTGTCTCAGCTCTGAACTCCGGGGCGTGGTGCGCTCGTTCGCTCGCCCTTACTGGGACGTGTGCTGAACCAGCATGATTGACTGTGCATGGGTATGCTGAGGAGGGCAAATGCATGGGACGAACCACGTAAGTCACCTCCATCCTTTCCGTGGCCCAGAAATAAATACACTGTGTGACAACGAGGATCAGAAAAGGCTGTGGTATCACTTGGGAAATGCACCTACATGGGTAGATTTATTATAGGCAAATGGCAAGTTCTACAATAATCAGATGATAGGACAATGTGCAGATATCGGCACAATCAAGCATGCTAAATCTTTTAGAAAAGAAATATGAAGACAGGTTGAAGAAACAACTGACCTGGCTACAGCTTTCTCTGCAAAACCTGTGAGGACAAGCTGTGTGGGTTTGCAGGTGCAACCAAGATCGAAAATGCATTCATCTAAAAATTGTCTCTCCGCCTCATGTGACACATGAACCAGAAAATGAGGAGGAGAGGGTTTGCCAGTGGAAGAAAGGAAGAAAGCGGGATAGAGAGAGGGTGTCGTTTGTACATAGACTCAAATAGGAGATAGGACGATTAACGTCCCAGAGTGCGAGAGCAGTACAATATTTGGATTCACGTTAGAGCAAGGGTCCATATTTGGATTCATCCATTGAACCGGTGGTTTGGTACAGGTGTCGATTGGCCATGTCTGCAATACTTTCAGCCAATCAGGAGGCAGTACGTAGAACGTGGAATACCTTCAGCCAATTAGGAGGCACTAAGTTCGTGTTATAGGCGAATGTTTTTCACCCACGTCCAAATATGGCGGACTATATACGTAGTGCCACACTACCTAATTGGCTGAAGGTATTCCACGGACCCTACGTAACTGCCTCCTGATTGGCCAAAAGTATTGATCAGACATGGCCAATCGGATGTGCACCTACTACCAAACCACCGGTGCAATGCACATAATCCAAATATGGTAATGCTCTGGAGGAATCCAAGCCGTATTGGCTACTGCTCTCGCACCCTGGAACGTTAGATCACAACTAATTTGAGTCTATGTAAAACGTCACTGTCCTCTGTTTGTTTATCCCGCAAATCTTCTCTTTCTTCCACTGGCAAACCCTCTCCTCCTCATTTTCTGGTTCATGTGTCACATGAGGCGGAGAGACAATTTTTAGATGAATGCAGAGGGCGATGGACGGAGGGTCCTGCAAACCCACACAGCTTGTCCTCACAGGTTTTGCAGAGAAAGCTGTAGCCAGGTCAGTTGTTTCTTCAACCTGTCTTCATATTTCTTTTCTGAAAGATTTAGCGTGTTTGATTGTGCCGATATCTGCACATTGTCCTATCATCTGATTATTGTAGAACTTGCCATTTGCCTATAATAAATCTACCCATGTAGGTGCATTTCCCAAGTGATATTACAGCCTTTTCTGATCCTCGTTGTCACACAGTATATTTATTTCTGGGCCACGGAAAGGATGGAGGTGAATAATTGGTTCGTCCCATGCATTCGCTTTCCTCAACATACCCATACACAATCATGCCAGAACAGCACAGCCCAGTAAGCGGAGATTGAGCACCACGCCCCGGAGCAGGCTGAGACACCCAATGAGGAAGGCCGCATCCATGGATCACATCCCTTCGCTGACAATGAACTTTCCAAATCCATTCTTGCCCTAGCTGCAAAGTACTCTTGCGCGACCGTTGCCTACACGTGCCGCTCAGGCGTCAAGTCGGCAATACTCAACCGTGACAGTGATGGATGCTTACTGGAACTTTGAAATCGTTGAGAGATCGATCCTGCTGCAATGGCCGATCGTTCCTACCCATGTTTTTCTTCCCTTCATGTCATCTAGGCATACTTTGTGAGATCAACTCCTTACCAGTTGTCCCTGATCCCTATCGAGGCTTCATGGCGGAATATTACCTTTCTAGTATGTTGACATTCTCTTGTTTGCTACATACCCATCAATTATCTTGTACAGGTCTAACCGGTGTACGGTGTCCTGTGGCCTATGGTCCGCGCTCGACGATGGAGGCGAGTCGAAGACTAGGACCACCATGGAAAGTCAAGGGATGTTTCACTCACAACCATGGCCTGATGTACCGCAGTTGCCCTTCGTTTCAAAACTGGATTGGATTGCTTCAACATAGATGGTACAACGGTGGAATGGGACATCAAGAAATTCGGGCTGTAGTTGGAAAGGATGCGACTCAAGGCTGGTACTGTCACTGATGCTGCAAGTACGAGAGCTGATTAGGCTGATTAGTAGTACATTTGAAAACAGAAGATCACTTGCAATGCCCGCAATCACTCTCTCAAACGACGGAACCTGCATCAGGCTCTTCAACCACGGTCATCTCGTCTCCCTGCTGATCGAAGGTTGCCTGAAGTTCGTCCCTGCGCGCCTTCACTATCGCCAGCTACAACAGCTAGACATCAGCATCCACTTTGCAGGGCGGTCGCATAGACACACATACCTCCAGTTTCTTTCTCAACTCGACGATCCTTCGTTGCTGCTGCCGTGCCTCTACCCAGACGTTCTTAGTCTCCACGATGTAACGTCTCCACGAATGGCAGTCTTTCCAGCGAAAATTATCCCTCGCCTCGAGGCGCTTTTCCTGGAGCGTGAAGGTTTCCACTCGCAGTCTAGAAGAACCATGAGAGCTGTATCATCATATGTGTTCTGGGACTACCTGTTGATTTTGTCCTCGAAAGCAGCTGATTTACCCAATGTGATTTTGTGTTCATTGTAGTCGGAATATGCTTCTTCGACGGTCATACCAAGGGTTTTGACCACTGCGCCAGGCTTGAAGGCCGACAGGATGGTGTACAGCGAAACCCCGACGACGACAACTGGCGCTACGATGTAGGACAAAATCCCCGGATTGACAGAGGCCACGACCAGAGATGCCAATTCCATCACATTGTTTCCGAGTTGTGCCATTGGTATATGTCGATGAGAGCTTAGAAGTCGATGTGTCGAATACTTTGCAAAAATGTGCTGCATCCACTACTCCCACGGTCTGTCCACTGATTGCCGCTGGCTGACTTCATAAAGCGACCACTACTGCAGAGAGACCTTGCAGAGACCCTTTCCTGGGTGTCCATCTTACTCAACACTACGCAGCTGAAACCTGAAATCAAATGCAGAATGACTTGTCCTGTCATTTCGCTGCATTCGCTTATACCTCAGTGAATAATGCAGCACAATTGACCTCGGCCCGTAGACCCGCACGGCAGGCCTCGTACGAGCCAGGTAAGCGGCATCATGCTAACTTCAGACCACGGCTAAATAGCAGCTTTTGTGTCAGCCATCGATCCCCCGAAATTGTCAATTGGTAAAGAATGTAAATGCGGATACTACATCTGACCTCTATTAGAGGTCGTACGGACCCTTAAGCGAGGAACAAGTGTCTCGACACCCTGTACAGCGCTGTGACGGAGGGGACCGCGGAATGGATAAAGCAGTACAATCGGAAGCTTGATAACGAACAAAGATGATTGTGATTGTGCACCTTCACTTACTATTCATACGGGTGTTTTCTCTACTCGCTGATGATGCCTCTCATGCTCAAGAGACCTCTGCTAAATTGCGAATGTGCGTCTTTTTCCTGCCATATGAACATCAATTACTTACAATTTCCGCGTCTTATAGATGGATAAATCATCTTCTTTTCGTAACAACGCTTGCGCACAGGTACGCCTCTTTCTGTTGAGAAGCCTCTTTCGTATTGACTTCTCTGTCACAGATTTCTATGGACGATGAATGTATTCGTTTCGGACATTCGAAGCAGTTGCAGACCAACCATGCCAAGTTTAATAGCATGTGTGCGCTCACTCATTCCCACTTTCTTTCACGCAATCGTTCCGACCTTGCCATTCGTGAAAAATTGTCTTGTATAAATTAAGATACCGAAATGGCAATAATATGCCTTTTTACACGCATGCAGAATATGCTCTTTGCCAGCTCCACCGAACAAGTCTTCGATGTCTCTCTCAATCTTCGCGAGGAAACGTCAGTCATTGACGCTAAGGATGCCAACGCACAAATTTGGGATCCGTCGTTTGGCAAGTTTAGGTACGTTCTTCTCGTTTCCGTAATTTATCAGGCGGCCCCGAACCACGGAACAAAATCGTGATTTTACCACTAGCGCTTGGAGCCCGTGACTCTTCTCGTATATTCTTATATCGACAACTTCTACTAAGCATATAGAGGCACCGAAAACGAATGCACGAGCAGCTTACCGTGCGCTACATCCTGCAAAGGAAGGACGGACCATAGTTGAATGTTTGTACGTATGAATCACATATACGCGTATTGATGCATGCATATGACTTAGTCCCATATAAGATTACATTGGCGCTTTTGTTATGGTTCTGCTCTTCTCGACGCGTCTTCGCCCAGGTACCGTGAAGCGAAGAGACCAGCGATCCACCTGCTGGCTTGGGCGATAACTTCAGTGCTAGTAAGGGACGTTCCTCAACGCAGATTATGAGTTACATCTCAATCATCGTAGGCATCGGCGGTTTCATTTTTGGACTTGTCTTTATTCATCACCGCGTTCAGTCTTATATGTTTCGCAGTCTGACTTTTCCATCCGGATGCCCATAGGCAGCGCGATCGTCATTCTATCGTCTGGTGCATTGTGACATCATGCGGAACCAAGCACCTGGACCATCGCTGGCACATTGTGTTGCTTGACCTTTTGGGCAACTTGAATATTTGGAGTCGATTACCTGCGGCAGCAGCCTGCTACATATTGCGGAAAGACTTGGTAGCATAATTGGGCCACTTTGAGGACGTTTTTGGACTCGGAGAGATAACTATTGACGCATCAGCTGCATGATCAAGAGACGAAGGGCTAGAGACAGGTCTGTCATGACATCCTATCTATACTGAGCTAGCATTATCCGTATTGCATAATTTAGATCGTATTTCATTGGTGTCCCTTAGCGTTTCGATTGGCTTCGATTGATTGTTCGATCGCGCAATGACCTTTCATTTAATTCACGTCTCAATGCTACTACCTAACTCTTCAATCTCGAAATGAATGAGAGAGTACCAATGCGTTGATTGAGAAGAACAAAAGAACCCCAACTAGTGCGTGAACGCTTCCGAGCTTTGGGGGTACATCTCCTTCCAAAGGCGGTGTGTGTTGATGGTGTGAAGCATTATTTCGAAGCCTTTCAACAGACTTCCAAAGCCATCTAAGCGTTTCAGGCGCTAAGTTTCCAAGACTTTGTGGGTCCTGTCACATCGTCTCGTTTCTTTCCTGCGACAAGCAAAGTTCTAATTGTCCTAGATATTGGAACAATGGTTGAATAGAAACACTGTTCACGCACTCGTCGAGCTTTCGCGATGTTTCGGTCCTTTGCGTCAAGGATACAGACACGGCATGCTGGAAATGAAAGGCCGGCAGGAGGATCAGAACACGCTGTAGACGCAAAATGATGAGTTTTCATGCTTCTTCATGGTCAAGATTTGTGGCTGTGTTGTGGGCATTCCATCGAAGAGAACTATTTTTCTTGTACCCCAGGCCTGGGGATGCAGGTGTTCTCTGGCGACCATCCGGGAACCAGCTCATGTCCGACGTGCTCCTGCATGGCAAGCGGTTTGAGACCGCTTGGAATGACGACGGGTACATTGGCCACCTGATTGAGAAGGCCGAGGTGTGGGGATTGACCGAAGCCACGGTTCACAAGATTGTGCGCACATGACTGCGAGGGTACCCTCCATACCTTCAGCATCGTCGCCGGGCACCAATATCCTATTCCCGATGGTGTGTACGCTCTAGTTGGGAGTGAACATCGGCCTCCTTATCTTTTTTCTAATGATAACCTCCGTTTTTGTGCCATCACATCTTCAAGCAGGCAGGTTCCACAAGGTCTCTGTATTTGAGATCCCTGACGAAGTGGAGAGCGGACATTTGATGAAAATAGGAGTTGCACAAATTCGTATTGCCTGGTCTTCACTTGCTTGAAGGATTGCGGTCCGTAGCAGATAGACTAATCATATGCAATTGCGACGTAGAAACAGGATTTACTAACAAAAACAAATCAGTAGGAATAGCGTCAGATATATGCACCGTTTTTCATGCTCGGCTAGCAGGGGAGTCCGACAACCTGTCGCAAAGGTATGTTGACTGGAATTGAGCAGTTCTGCTCATAGCGAAATCTTTATTCATTCTGATAGTTGTGCAACATGACCACTGATATTCAACACTGAATGTACTGGTACACCCGCGTGGCAAAACACTAAGAAAACATCAGTGAAAACCAGGGTATTCATTGAAATTCTACACACACCATAGTTTCTGCGTTGATCTTGGCATTCGCACATGAAAGAGTTTGGTCAGCAGAGAAGCCAAGGTAATGTCGTCAGTGTCAGTGACAGCGTGAATCAGCTATAGCGCTCCGTCTTGCGGTGAAAGGATTGCGAGTATTACCTCATCGAAAGTTGTTCTTCCTCAGATGCCCCATGCAGTAACAGTTGTTCCTGTGCAGAGCTTGCTGCTCGCCACTTCGTCAATAAGGAGGCTGCATAGTGGGTCTACATAAAGGTTTCTTGACAAGAAAAAGGAAAGATCACGTACATCGGTGGTGAAGATGACGGTACGAGCGATTAAACTGCTTGTGCAGGTGCCGTAGGCATCGGTACAGCGCAGCCTGAACGGGGTTTCAACTTCGATGGACAGAACACACGTGAGGAGCTGATACTGGCGTTCTGGACCTACTGGATTCGCTAGCAACTGCATTGTTTACACCACCGATGGTGGGGTAGAGGTTGCTCCCCAGTAGGCGGTGTACAGACGGTCCTCGTTGTTACTCGAGATGTAAGTAGACGAGAGGGAGGTGACACTCTTGGCTTCGACATAGCTAGAGAACAAGATTGGCATATGAATGGAGACAGACTATGCTGACGAACCTGGATGCCGTAGACGCCGTCTTAGTGGAGTCGCACGTTTATCAATGCCTGCGAGGTCTCGTGCAGCAAGGTCACCGGAGGTGTGTATGCCCACAGACTCGGAGTTGGATGGGACGATGCCCTTGTCCAGTGCGTTGGCGGCAACGACGGCTAGTTGGAAAGTGGCGACGGGCTCAAAGGTGTAAATGCCCTCCGTCGGATGCAAAATCGGAGAGTGAGGAACTGTTGGGTCCAAACGTTGAGATTGGATGGGGTTTTGTATGCGTTTTTGATATCATGATTGACTGCGAGCCTCCCCTCTGCGAACGATCGCAAACGTAGAGTCGTCGGGGTTGTCAAAGGATACAGTGGGCTGATGGAAAGAGTCAATGAGAATTCGCGGCGGGAAAATATAGGGCGTACCTTGACAACAGTGAACGGGATCGTGGCGCCGTCTTTGGTGATTGTGAAGGAACGTGTTGGTAGGACGTTATCCAATATCGTTCCATATTTCAGGATCTTGACAGCCTCGGTATCGATGTTGATGATGAATGCGGCGACCTGAAGCTCGTCGAAGGAGCTGAAACTCGTGGCGGATTCAGAGAGGGAGACGGTGGAACTATCAGCTCTCTGAGTGGGCGTTGCAAACGCGCCGCTCCCGTCAAATCCGGACTGAGGGTAAAGAATGAGGTGAACAAGTCAAGGAGGTATTTCATTGGAATGCAGAGAAGATTTTCGGGGCTTATATATATGTCTGAATGGGCCGGGGGAGGAGTGCTCGTCATGGAGCTCCATGTAAAAAATGTGAAGAGAAAGTTAGAAGGGATGCCATTGACAATACGACGCATGCATGTAAGAATGAGGATTGGAATTGAGTCATGCCCGAAATCAGCACGACCCTTTGCATAGAGTTGACGCTAAGCCTCTGGGATGTATCCCTAGACCAGAGGCAGAAATGACGCAGCGGCTGTGAAGCTGATCCCCAAAACTATCACCGAAAAAGACATGAACATATCTAGGAGAGGATTATCACTTTAGCACCATAGCAAGGAAGGTAGATACGATCCTACCTTGTCGTCTCCCGTATAACTCACAAAAATGTCTTGGCATCTTGTCCGCATATTTTACCAAGGGCAGATGTCATCGCTCCAGTTCTTGCTGAAGTATACCTGGCACCCAAAACGAAGAGTACGCATGCGTTGCAAAGATGCAAGAGCGGTAGTCTCAATTTAAATGATGAAGTTTGACTTCATTGATATCCGTCATTCGCAAGAGAAACCGTGCACGTAACGATAGGGTTTTAACCTCGGTCTGCGCAGGCACGAAGGTGTCATGGAAGCCAATAACATCTCCATCAACATCCTCCGCCATGATCAGAAAGGTTTCGGCGTCGATGAAAGCTTGGGAAAGTTTTGGCCTACCTCAGGAAAGACACTAATGAGGACTCATGACAAAGACGAGTATTAATGACTCACGGAATCAAAGTACCAACGGCAAAGCCATTATTCAACAGCGAGCTCAGTCTGGATATCCACCAAATCAACGGTCTCCAACGAATCAAGTCGCCGCGATCCTGTCATTGTCCCAAGCTTAATGTCCCAGCTGAAGAGGAAGCAGCACAGCTCATTATGGAGAATATAAAAGAATATCCGAAGGCGACAGCGGAGGACAGCTGGCTGATACCAGAAGAGAATGCGGAAATGGAGGGCCGCTAGGCGGCATGAACTTTAGGTGGCGTCATTTAGAGACGTAGTAACCTCTGCTGCACGATCAGCGTTTGCGACAGGGAGCTCCTGAAGTGTCTACTCACTGGATGGCTCTTCACGCGCAAGTTCTGGAAGGGAACGGTCGAGACACCGTTCCCACGCCTCCGCAATTAGACGACGTGTATGTCACATGCGCATTGATCCTCTGCTTGTTAACGTCATTGTCTGCGCGACCAGTTTTCTTCTCGGTGCTTACATTTGCGACAAAACCTGCTACGACGTCCGTCCAGCATAGCAATTCACCCACTAGCTTGGCGACGTCCTTACCCTCTGAGAGGTGCCCGACGAAAATTATGGACCGTCCCCGACACACGATTAGATGTACTATGCCATGGCTATTATCGTCGTACGCCCTTGGCAAGTCGGCCCCAGATAGGTCTAGAAGACCATTCTCATCCGAATCTGTCGACACGACATCTATCCCGTCATGATTCCCAACCATCATCCGTTGCGCAGACAACTGGTGACCAAGGCTCTATACTATACTTACCCCAATGCCTCGCGGTCATCTCGAAATATCAATCCTTCGGACACATACATCTTCTGTATGCCCATACTCCCATCGACTCTCAGATTCTCGACCAAGCTTAGCAATCGTAACAGCCCCTTCTTCCAAGTCTACAAGTCTAACACTGCACTTCCAGTAATCTAATGCCTGCTATACAACATAATATACTGACTTGTATTATACCAGGCCACGCCACTACGTTGATTGCGGCCTTTTCTCCTTTTTGGCCATTGGCACCTGAACACGTTGAAATGAAAGATAAGAGAGAATTTGTGTTTGTAGCTTGATACATCTCCTCGCGTATGCTCACGAGTGTGGCATGCAACTGGATCTGTCCTTTTTTTCTTTCATCGGTGCGTTATCTAGCCTTTTTTCTTATGCTCTATTACTTATCTTCCTGGCGCAGAGGCCGTCGTCATGATGTTTTGGTCAACGTATGTGCATCCCGGAGGTGTCGTTACTTTCTTCAAGAGAGAAAGGTATCTCTATGCATCCGGTAGTCATCACGACATAATGTCCTCTGGATGATTGCTTCTGAGGTTGTTCATGAATATCAGCCTTTACGGGAAGGAAGAGGTGGGACTCATTACGAAGTCTATGATCGATATGGCGCCTACATACGGATATAGGGCATCAGCATGCATCACATTGTTGAACTTTTGTTTGACCTTATTCGAGACCCCAAGTACAGCAATGTTTTGCTGTGCGCATTTCTTTCTGAGCCGTGATGATCGGTCCCTCTTAGCTGGACGACTTCAAATGTTACGTGTTTCGGCAGATGCAACAGGGTTCATGGCGTCACTGAACAATCCCATATTGATCACGAAATAGAGCGGTACCGCTGTGTCTGTCCATATCCCGTAGTCAAGCTGATACTGATTAGGTATCATTGTCCATTGTTCCCTGCACGCCTGCAAATGACCCACGTCATTGTTGACGTACTCAGGGATATCTGATTACTCTTTTGTGTAAGTCCATATATGCGTAAATGAAAACACAACGGTGGTTGACTAGACTTTACAGGCACCATGAGTTCAACGACGGACAGATATCCTTATGATATAGTAGACCTGCAACCAATGACTGACTCTTACGAGTGCTACCGGGGGTAAGGAAAGATTTTTCCTCTCGTAAGTCACACTCATTCGGGTCCTAGAATCCGTGGCAAAAGGCGAAAAGGGTCACCCAGGATCAGTATGAAGTGTATTGCTCATCATAACGAGTCGTCGACAAAGGACTAGTCGACAGGTCGTTTATGTTCATTTGTGGTATGCACCCAAGAATATTATTATGATATTAAGGCTTATAGTCCCTAGTCTAACGGCGATTTTCAAACATCCACGAACTACCTGGGACTAATCCTGAGCGTGAAACTTGATTTACGGACGAAAAATTCAAGCATACGGCTCTTAAGTACGGGTCCGCTCTGCTTCGTTCTGCCTATCAACTGCGTATCTCCGTGTCCGTTACAGGAAATTCTGCTGAGCCGACCTATTCAAGTCACTCGTGGGAACGCTAGTCATTTGTATCCTGTTCACGCAGCTTGATATCCGGTATCCAGTCCCAGGCATATTGCACTGGCTCGAAGGCGAATTTCCCACGAGTATTCGTGTTGGAACCAGAATCATTGTCATTGGCGCTTCTCTCATGATTTCACACATCATCATTATGCCCTGGCGCTTAGCGCCCTGCAAACCCGAAGTTCTATTATTAGAGCTCGTCATCCACAGGTCGCTACGGATCTGTGAAGCGCTGCTGACCCGGTTGTTAATTGGAAGCTAATCTATGAACTCTCTTTCGTTGCCCGTTTTCCTATCCCTTGATCTGGTTCATTCTATGGTGCCCGTTGCTATGAATAATGTCATTTTACTTACAGGGTTCTTGTACTTACTTAGATGCAGCTTGCTAATGACACCTTCTCTGCATAATCATAGCATCCTTTGAAGTGAGGCTGCGGACATTATCTCGTTCAAACACAGTGCGCCTGGCTCGTACTGTATCGATTGACACAATTTTGTATAGAACGGTTCGCTGTCCTCAAATCGCGGGAGTGGAATCGGCGGTCATCCGTGAGCCACTTGGCGTAGCGAAATTATGCTTCAGTCTGCTTCTTCCATGGATCTTTCAAATCGAACATTGGATTCAGACCTCTGTACAAACACAGATGCCGTCGTTTCTCCTCGCCTCGAGTGCTCAAAATAGCATTTGAAACATCATCACAGCATGATAGTCGAGAGAGTTGATTCGTGACGGACAAAGACGTTCAAGAGGAAGTTACGAGTAACGAGGGGGAAACCTCATACAACAATTTCATACGACTCGAAGCAATCCAGGTGTTTTCCCCATCTTCCGACGTTCCAAGTAGCAATATCATTCCATTTTTCGCTTTCTCTTCCAGTCGCGCTCCTAATAAACCAAAGGAACGCACTAATCGCTGTGTCCGCAAGACAAGGTTCATTGCCCATAGCAAAATCACCGCCGCTCTCTTCGAACCACTTGTTCATCTTTCGCAGGTTCTCTCTCGCCATCGCCCACATTCTTTCCCGTTCTTCACCCTCTGGGGTTGTCAATGTATAAATCCTGGTGAGGTTCTCTCACATACACTGCAATCCAATCGTTCATCCCCATCGTCATGTATGTATAAAACGGAGGTCCCCAGAGATGCTCGAAGGCGTCATGGACTGCGTCGATGAAGGCGAGCTGAAGGGCCATCGTCAAGGTTGGGATGAGCGTCGGACTAAAAGGGTAGACCTTACTTTTCTCTTTGTTATGAATCTCGGAAACTTGTCGTATAGATTCATGTTCTAATATCAGAAAACCTGTGTTTGAAGCTCAGCCAGTTCTTCATTTGCTCGATGTTCTAGGCTTTCGACCTAAATGATACAATGGATCGCGTTCAATTGCAAGATGGGGTAGGGCAGCAGTGTAGGGATATATCAGGCAGGAGTTTGAATGCCGTGAGTCTCCTTCTTGTGTATTCTTAGACTGTCAACTTCCACTAAGCATAGAGGCACCGATAACGAATAAGATCATCTTACCGGGCGTTTCGTCTCGCAAAGGAAGGACGGATCATTGTTGAATGTTGCGACAAGATGTTTTTTTATGGCAGTCAAATCATCAGCTGGGCAGTTTATCCACGATATGTATGGGATTTACTCAGTAACGGAGTCATCCCATGGTGGGTAGCTAGCATATACATCAGGCATCTTTGGGCTGTGTCGCATGCATGGGTGGAGGACAGTGCACTTCAGTATGTGTGGACCACAATCAATGGGCGTCAATGGCAAATCCCACTTCCACAAGGTGTCGATTTGCGATATATCCGAATTGAGCTGCTAAATCACGGCGCAGAGTATGTCTGGCTCGACGTTGCCTGTTTGGGGCAGGAGTGTGAGCTGAGGGAGGATCTGCGAAAAGCGGAATGGGTTCTTGATGTGCCTACTATTGGGACAGTGTACGGGTGGGCAGAGATGGTAGTTTGCTACCTCAGTGGACTTGGACGACCACTCGCTCAGGATGTGGACATGACAAGCCACCGGAGCTGGTTCCGACGGGCTTGGACGTTGCAGAAAGGCAAACACGACATGATCATTGGTGGGAAGAGCACCGATGAGGAGAGAAAAGACCTTCAAAAGGAGCTTTGTTCAGTCGCAGAGTCTGAAATGGATGGCTTATTTGGCTTACTCAAGGAGATGCAGCATCGAACATCCACAAAACCCATTGATCGTGTCGCGGGCCTGACTCATAAACTCATCACACGCTCAATTCCGGTATACTACGAGTCAGCGACTGAAGAGGAGGCATGGTCACGACTTGTTATTCAGTTGGTGGATTACAATCAGGGAGAACCGTTCTTCTTTGTACCCGAAGCCTGGGGATGCGGGTGTTCTCTGGCGGCCATCCTGGAACCCAGTCATGTCCGACGTGCTCCCAGATGGGGCAGTGTTGTTGCCCCTATTGTCCCATGACGAGTCCACAGGCCACTTGATTGAGCAGGTCGAGGTACGGGGATTGGCCGAAGCACACCTACAGGGCTCAGAGCGCAAAGGCGAACTGCATGTACATGACTGCGAGGGTACCCTCTACACCTTCGGGATTGTCGCCATCCGATTCCTGACGGTGTGTACGCACTAGTTGGGAGTGAATTTGAGCCTCCTTACCACGACAATGACCAACTTCGATTTTGTGTCGTTGGGCATCAAGAAGCCGCCAAATTCCATAAGGTCTCTGTGTTTGAGATACCTGACGAAGTGGAGAGGCTACGTTTGATGAAATTAGGAATCGTGCAAAAGAATTCCAGGCCCCAACTTGCTTGATTTTATACTCCTTGTGGACCATGCAAATTAAGACATCGCGACATTATTCCGTCCCTAGAATCAGGCCTACAAGTCGTTGGATCTTCCGAGGCCAGAGTATCCAATGAAAGTGAACGTTTATTACAATCATGTCGTCTATTTGCTTGAAATTCCACTCACTCACAATTTCCCGCATAGCAGGTTCAAAGGGATAGTTCATCGAATACATTGCAGCTGCTACATGGAAGCTGGAGAAAAATATAGAAATTACTCCCATAGTGTCATCACTGTCAGAATCTTCACCTTCTACGACTTCGATATCGTGACCCATCCCTCATATGCATCACAAGTCGCACAGAGCTTCAATAAGCACCTGCTTTCCGGGAGCGTGAATTCCATATTGATGTATAGATTTTGAGGCATCGTCAACGGCTTGGTAAATAGCGATTCTCATGCTGGGGGCTCGCTGATGACCAACCACCGGTTCACCATGTTCTTCCTGGGGAGAATAGCATGACTACTGTTTGGTCGCCTTCTTCATCATCGCAGTTGACGTCCCGGTCCAGAGAGACTCGGAGAATGATTGGAACATCTGCCGTAGTCCCTGGTCACGAGCTCGCGCGTAACGTTGAGCGTTGGGTACAAGTTCACAAATGTAGCAACCTCTTTCCTGTACATCATGTAAGTATATGATAACCATAACAGGTAGAATGTTTACATCCGCACTTGAGGTAGCAAGAGCGCTGCTAACTTGACATCTCCCATCTCCTTGATATCATACACAGGTTCGATTGCAGCGCCCTTACACTGCCCGACAAACTCTGGCTCGAAGGGTGGCACTTGTTTCAGAGGTAGTCTCTGTCCCAAATGGACTGAACGGAATCTACACGAGGTCCAGGGCACCCAGCATACCCAGCCAAAATAGGTTCAACACTTTCTCGAGCTCGACCCATTATCTGCAGGCCACCCACGATGGGATATTCCACGAATCGATGCTTATTTCCTTCGCAGTAAAGTACGTCCATGACGATCGTTACGTGGCTAGCAGCGCGAATCGACGATGATGTGTCCCTCGATGCCACAAGCACTTGAAAAGCTCTACTCCAAATGCAAGAGATGTTGGGCAACTCCCTTGTTTTGCTTGTTCATGACCTCGTGGAAATGCCTAATAGCCTTCTTCAACGTCTCCTTCAGACCCTCGTCCTGTAGAGGGTCAACATGAACCTGTATGTCGACGACTTTCACGTCAGGGAACCTATCTGCGTTATCATCGGCAACGGAGTGGATATATAGATCGTCGATGGTTAGACAGCACTGTCACATAAAGAAACAAAGATGCTGGCGGGTGTCGTGGGGGCTATATTTAATAAGAGCCAAGTGGGCTGGCTTTGGCATGGCGATCATGGCAGAGGGAATTGCGACCTCGTGAATGATTGTAGTTTGGTATGGAGGCGACGGTGCAGGAGAGCTGGCTGATACCAGAAGAAAGCGGAAATGGAGGCCACTGAGGCAGACTTCAATGACGGGATTTCACAGCCGAATCACCCTGTGATGTGGACTCTGTTCCCACGTTTCCATATTTAGACGATGTGTACGCAAAATGATCCTCTGTTTGTGAACGTCATTGTTTGTGTGCCCAATTTTCTTCTCGGTGCTTACATTCGTGATTGACCTGCTACAACGTCCGTCCAGCCTAGTGCTGAATGTTAAACCTAATGTACCCGCGCTAGACCCTCTTCTGGAGAGCTCTTCACTGTGAAGGTCTCGTCCGGGGGAGTGATCACGAGAAGGTCGATGCGAATGCTGTAGTCTGAGTGCAGGGGATAGAAGCAGCATTTTTAATTTCCGGGAACAGGTGTATTGCCAAAATGGTCGCTGGAGAATATGGGTCGATACAGCGCAGCAGGTGCGTCACCGAGGTATCCGCGAGATTGATACGCAGACATTTGAAGGATCATTTCTCCTTTCCCGCTAGCTAGAGTATTCGGCTGCGTATTGAGATCAAAACGTATTTGGGCGAGAGCGAGGAGACTCCAAGGCCATATATCGAGTGAGGTGCGATATTCGAACGGCTTGGGGATATTTCGAATTCATTACAGACAGGTACGT
Source organism: Armillaria sp. CMW 4456 (assembly GCA_028551335.1). Classification (NCBI taxonomy): domain Eukaryota; kingdom Fungi; phylum Basidiomycota; class Agaricomycetes; order Agaricales; family Physalacriaceae; genus Armillaria; species Armillaria sp. CMW 4456. The sequence goes on along the minus strand of JANDKJ010000032.1, from coordinate 92 downwards.
TAATGAGGTGGCGGAAACGAGGGAAAACGAAAAACCATGCCGGTATCTTCCCTACAATTATGACAGAGACCGGGCGGTCAATGTCTCGTTGC
>JANDKJ010000031.1:0-10334 GCA_028551335.1 Armillaria sp. CMW 4456 | reverse complement strand
AATCAATGGGTACAGGAAGACTTACTCGAGCATGCAATGGACACAATTGCAGACTTCTTAAAATCGCAACAATGACTAGTCGAACCAGCAGTCAGGATGACTGCCTTAATTGGGGGGTAATGTCATGATTTTAACCCCTAATAGCGTCACGAGCCCAACCCCTGTCTATATCCTAACCCCAGTTATGAAACTTAGCTGCTCAATCGTCACCTCGCTCATTCACTCATCTAACCCCATTCGATTCTCTCCTTATCTTCGCCCAGTTTAGGACTCTCTTTGAATGCACCATTATGCCTCACTCAGCTGACACTCTGGACTCTTCTCACTGGCCAAACACCAGTGCCTAAATAATGTACAACAGTAGTATATGGCTTGTGTATTTAAGTAGGATAGCTCATGCTGGTAAAAACCCAGCCTTGAGCTAAGTTAATTCATACCAACTTACTCAAACACTCAGAAAGCTGAGACTAAGAGCTCTAGCCTAGTCTTCATGCCAGCACATGAAATACCAGGAATACTCGAACATGAAGTAACCAGTTGTTTGTTGCTGTTAGGAGTCACATGAAGGTTGGGTCTAACATCCACTTGTTCCAAGTTTTTGACTCAGTCTTAATGGTGCAAAATCCCCATTTGAAATTTACCTAAAATTGTAGATTGATAAACAGTGTTTTAGTGTAGATAAGATATAGATAACAGTTGATAAGGACTGATGCTGGTTTGCTGATGACCTTATATAGAAATATATTTGATATATATTTCCTTTTTCTGCCCCTATGTGCACTTGCCAATATGCCAAACTCATTGGGGCATGAATAATTTCAAAATGATTTCCTTTTTTTGCTTTAAAAAACATGGTATTTGCCATGTAATTTGATCTGTGTCTTGCTGGTGTGCCAAACTCAGTGGGGCATGAATAATTTCAAAACACTGTTAGACCCAAACTTCACATGACTCTAACAACAACAAACAACCGGTTACTTCGCGTTCGAGTAATCCCGGTAGAGTCGTGTGTTAGCGCAAGGCTGAGGCTAAGTCCTTAGTGCTTAGCTTTTGCGAGGAGTGAGTGTCAAGCGTAAGTTGGTATTTTATAACTTAGCTCGAAGCTGGTTTGTACCAGTGCAAGCGTCCTACTTAAATACATAGTTCGTATGTTACTGTTGTACAATGTATGGTCCCGGTATTTGTCCTGCGAGAAGTGGCCGGTGTGAATGAGTGGTCGACACGAAGAGTAAGTACAAACGAGAAGTCCAGATAGGGTGGGTAACGAGCGAGAAGAGTGGTCAGACGAGGTGAGCGAGTGGGGTTTAGGTGCCGATTGGGGGATAGTGCATGATGAGGAGTTCGGGGGTGGAAGGTAACGTGATGGTGTCTGGGGTTAAGGTTGAAATAGGGGTAAAAATCGTAACAAACACTTTCCTTTTTTTGCTTTAAAAAACATGGTAGTTGCTGTGGAATTTGTCTGATTATGTCTATACTCTATGTCAGCCTTCATGCATCCTCAATCATGTATCCAAACTCTCTATCTATATTATCTATTGTACAAACATTTTAAGTTGGTTTTAAGGACTCAGATGTAGCCATGGCCCAGCAGCCTCTTCAACTGGTTTGAGTCTTATGCACAGGACACCTTTGGGTTGATGAGCAGGCTTAATCATACAATGCCAACTTGAATCCCAACTTACATCATGGTATATTTGAAACCTAGATATCTCTTGTTACCAAAATTATTCAGTATCTGCACTTCTTTGACCAAGACGATATTCTCTATATGAATACCAAAGTTGCCATCAGCATAGTAACCAGGAAGTTCATTCAACAGGGTCCTGCTGGGCTTGACTGCTTGAGCGAATTCACATTTAAACCTAATCATGGTTAATTCAATTTCAAACCCTGAATTCAGGGCACAAGAACTGGCTTATGCTCGTGCCAATACCACCAATGACATAATGTGTAACATTTTGTTGCTATGTTTTTGAGTGGAACACTGTCAGCTGTAAAGTAAGTGCAATGTGCATGCCTTCTTGACAGGGCTCACGAATGTTCATGGCCATCTTTTTGTAATAGCCAACTGATTGTCACACAATTATATGCGAAAGATCACGACCTAGATATGCTATCTGTGAGTGCTTCAACCATATTCTTGTTCCATTGCCTCAGGCACCCTTCACAGGCATTCTTGTTACTACAACATAAGTATCTTTGCTGCTTGTAAAGTCATGCTGACATAATTGTCTGACAGATATTTTTATGTACATCTCAACTGCATATATAAACACCATCCCCATTGTGTGAACAATATTCATTGTGTTAAGGTATATTTTTGGCATTTGCTGCTAAAACATCATTGCATCATCACATTATCTCATATATTTGTATGATGATGAGCCTCAGGGCTCTGTACACTCCAATTTCACAGATTTATCCCTTTAGCAGACTATCAGCAAACCAATGATTCCACACAAGCCTATATATACTTTATAGGGCTTTTCTGATGCTTTCCTGATGCCAATACCTTGGTAATACCCTGACAACACCAATTTTGACCTAAAGCTGTGGATTTAGTGCTGCCATTACCAGAATAGGACCTAGAGCACATTGCCAACATCTCCAGCATTGCTGCATCAAAGCACACAGGTGCAGCCATGTGAGTGAAGCTTCTCAACATTGATCTGGTGATCATAGGGGCTTCATCACAGCAATTTGATGATTTCTGCAGCAAGAACACTCTTTGGCAACTTCAGAATTAATTGGTTATTGCTGTATAACCACAAGATGTTGATGCACATGATACTTTGGCAGTACTCAGTCATTTCCAACAAGTACTCTCAACTCCAACACCATGAATAAGGCATAATCTAATGCCGGAACTACAAAAATCAAAGGCACAGACATGAATAAGACAATGCACAGGACCTGCTGTATAGTCAGAAGGTCAGAAACACATATGCTAATGCATAGCCCTTCAGATATACCACAAGGACACTATTTATTTATATCTTACTATATAAACCCAGTAATTTCATACTGTACACTAGTTACTCTCTCTATTCCATTCCCCCACATACACACATCGATTTGTTTACCTCAGTAACTCACCAGCTTTGACAATACCAATAGTACACATTTAATAGCAATTTCATTTGCCACAAAGCCAAGCTTGAAGTAGTTAAAGCCGAGACACTTCACAACCATCCATCAACTTAAAACCTTGACTCTCATCATTGTTTTACCTCATTACTGGCATTTGCTCAGTGTTAGTAAGTGATAACCATGTAGTACTCACCTCTTTTAGTTTTATAGGAAAGGATTAGTTTCAATTTCACAAGATCAGATTAGTTTTAACAGTTTTCATTTTCACAAGACATTAGCAAACCCATTTGGGTGTCAAGAGCAGACAAATAGTATTGGATAGTTATAGGGCAGCTCTATTGTGAGTGTTGCAAGGATAAGTTTTGGAATAGATTTAGTATTGACAAATTGACAGATATAGGGCAGCTCTAGCATGAGCTTCACAGGAAATAGTATTGACCAGTTATAGGAATTGATTTGACAAGAGATAGGACCAGACAAAGGAAACAAAGTATAGTTTTGACAAAGATTGACAGTTTATAGGAATTAGGACGAACAGAATCATCACAGATAAAGCCGAGACATAACCAGATAAAGCTGAGGAACTCAGAAATAAAGATGAGACCCACTATTGTACCACTATAGCCACAGAAACATCAACACAGACCTATACTGAGACGATTAGGAGTTCATTTAATACCAACATAATACCGACAGCCACTTTACACATCCCAGTTCCCTTCCCATCCAGTTTCCCAGTTTTATGACCCACACCAGACCAGATAACAGAGACCAAAGGTGACTCAGAGCATTGGAATCTGTAGTAACTTCTCACAAGACCAGAGAGAAGTCCCCCCAAAGACGACAAGCCAGTCAACATAGGACAGCCTGATTCATCCAGTACCAAATATGCATAGTGTTTTGCTGGTGGAATCAACACGAGTATGGAGGTACTCAGAAAGCTCATGCAAAAACAAACAACACACTCAAGGAGTGACTTATAAACAAAACTAGTTGTTCTGTAATACTGACACAAAGCCGAGACACCACTATTTCCATTTTGGTTCTTCACATGGTGATATTCCAGAAGTATCTGACAACTATTCATCAGTTTATGTTCAGAGATCACTAAATCATCTGACCACCTCATCAATGAGTAACATAGTGTCTCACCCTCAGCTGTTCTATCTTGTCGAATGTCTGAGGGTAAGTTTATATAACTAGTTATCCAGTATTTCATACTAACTATATACCTGTAGAATACATACTTATGCCATACTTCACAGGTAATTGAGCCATTCTATCTTGTCGAACATCTGAGGAATACATGCTTACACTGTAGTTCACACATTGATGGCTTTCTTCTACATATAGAACCATAAGTGCAATTGTGCTTTCACTCTTATAGGTCCAAGGAATCAATAATTCTGCAAAATTTAAACAACTAGACACATAGACACCACTGTGATTTTTAGACAGTATCTTGCCAAGAGCTTATTCATCACCTTTTTCCACTAGCAAGAATAGCCATACTAAACAGCCTTGCACCCTTCAAATCATAGATCAGATCTACCAGTGTGATTGATAATATGTTGGGTTGAGTAATTGTCTGTAAATTAGAACCAGTAGAACTTCACATTTGCATCAAGCAATAGACAAAAAATCACCATATATTGTTGTATGCAATGGAACCATATGAATGTAAACAGATTGTGCAAAATTAGATTGATGCTCAAACACAAGTTGCACCTGCAAATCAATCCTCTTCTCTAAGAACCAATCCATCCCCTAGGCCTCCATCAATTTCTTCACCATCACTTTCCACTACAGGAACAAAATCACCTCCATCGTTCACACTGATGATAAGCGCCTTGAGCCAAGACAATTCTTCTTCAGCCACTCCAGCAACCTTACTTCTGATGCCCTCAGCATAACCACCAACCTCTGCTTTAGAGTTCCATGATATGGAGTGTCCATGCCAGCCACCTTTGGTATAGATGTAATTCATGAATGATTGCCATAACAGGTCAAGGGCCAACATGTCGGAGTTGCTGATAATGACAAGGAGGGCTTGAGCATGAGTCACAGCGACTATGGATGGTATGAGATATGTTGATGAGCCTCAGGGCTCTGTACACTCCAATTTTGCAGATTTATCTCTCCAGCAGCCTTTCACCAACCCAAACATTCCATACAAGCCCATATATACTTTATTGGGGTTTTCCAACATTTTCCTGACCTTAATGACTCAATTTTGAGGTGACACAGCTAATTTCAACTTATATCCTTGGCTTTAAAGCAGCCTAAACCATTAGAGGCAATAGGGTGCAATCCTGCAATCAGCGGCATTAGTGCATCAAGTCACATAGGTGCAGTCATGAGCATGGACTGGTAATATCAATGGCCCAGCCTTATATGAGCTCAGTAACAGCAATTTGATGGTTTCCACAGCAAGTGCACTCAGTGGGGACTTAGGGCCAATAATTGGTTATTGCTGTATAACCACAGGACTTAGACACACATGCTACCTAAAGGGTACTCATCCCTTTTCAGCATTATCTGCAGCATAAAGACAACAAATGCAGAATGGTTCTAATGCTGGAGCAAGAAAATTAAAGACAATGACATGAAAAAGGCGATGTTCATGACCTGCTGTATAGTCAGAAGGTCAGAAACACTTATGTTAATGCATAGCCCTTCAGATATACCACAAGGACACCATTTATTTATATCTTACTATATAAACCCAGTAATTTCATACTTTACAGGAGTTACTCTCTCTATTCCATTCCCCCACATACACACATCAATTTGTTTACCTCAGTAACTCACCCAGCTTCAACAATACTGATAGTACAAGTTTTAATAGCAATTTCATTCACCACAAAGCTGAGCTTGACATAGTTAAAGCTGAGATGCTTCACAAACATCCATCAACTTAAAACCTTGACTCTTGTCATTGTTCTACTTCATTACTGGCATTTGCTCAGTGTTAGTAAGTGATAACCATGCAGTACTCACCTCTTTTAGTTTTATAGGAAAGAATTAGTTTCAATTTCACAAGATCAGATAAGTTTTACCAGTTTTCATTTTCACAAGACATTAGCAAACCCATTTGGGCATCAAGAGCAGACAAATAGTATTGGATAGTTATAGGGCAGCTCTACTGTAAGCATTGCAAGGATAGGTTTTGAACAGATTCAGTATTGACAGATTGACAGATATAGGGCAGCTCTAGTGACCAGACAAAGGAAACAAAGTATAGTTTTGACAAAGATTGACAGTTTATAGAAATTAGGATGAAAAGAATCATCACAGATAAAGCTGAGGAACCCAGAAATAAAGACGAGACCTGCCATTGCACTGCCATAGCCACAGAAACATCGACACAGACCCATACTGAGATGATTAGGAGTTCATTTAATACTGACATAATACCAACAGCCATTTTACACATCCCAGTTTCCTTCCCATCCAGTTTCCCAGTTTTATCACACACACCAGACCAGATAACAGAGACCAAAGGTGACTCAGAGTGTCAGAATCTGTAGTAACTTCTCACAAGACTAGAGAGAAGACCCCAACCCAAGATGACAAGCCAGTCAATGTAGGACAGCCTGATTCATCCAGTCCCAAGTATACATAGTATTTTGCCAGTGGAATTGACACGAGTACAGAGGTACTCAGAAAGCTCACACAAAAACATACAATACACCCAAGGAGTGACTTACAAACAAAACTAGTTGTTCTGTAATACCGACACAAAGCCAAGACACCACTATTTCCATTTTTGGTTCTTTGCACTGCGATATTCCAGAAGTATCTGACAACTATTCACCAGTTTATGTTTGGAGATCACTAAACCATCTGACCACCTCATCAACATCATTGAAGTTTCGTGGATGGGAATCATGTACCATTGAACCAATATGGGCTCACAACAAACCCAAGAGTCCATCATATGTCTGAAGTGATGAATTCTGGGTTACTCCAAACTGTGGAAATGATGATTATTCACCGTTCCTATTGGTGATAACAATGAGTACCTCAGTACTAAGCTGATGCTTTTTTGGGTTACCTGGCCTTGAAACTCTTCAATGCTCCCAACATGAATATCTTTCAACTTCTGATCACAATGTAAAAGATCAATGATTTTCATCCATTGTGCATGATACGGTGTAATGACAGTGATATGCTCAGCACCTAATATCATGTTATTGACACAATAATCCCCTCAAGCAAAAGGACTCACATATTCCCTTTTTGGCAATCAGTGATGCACAGTATTTCTTCATAAGTGTTGCCTCACTGATATTGAAAAATGATGGAGACGATGCCTCCCTCTGGTCCCTCCCAATGTTAGACCCAAACTTCATGTGACTCTAACAATGACAAACAGCTGGTTACTTCGCATTCAAGTATTCCAGGTGAAGTTGTCGGCTAGCATGAAGATGAGGCTAAGTCCTTAGTGCTTAGCTTTTAGAGGGATGAGTGTCAAGCATAAGTTGGTATATTATAACTTAGCTCGAAGCTGGTTTGTATCAGTGCAAGTGTTCTACTTAAATACACAGTTCATATACTACTGTTATTCATTGTGTGGTGACAGTGTTTGTTCATAGAGAAGTGACCAGTGTGAACAGATGGGCGATAACAATTGGTAAGTACAAGGGGAGGTTCTGACTAGGCAAGAAGACAAGATAAGCGAAGCAGGTGAATGGAGTTAAGTGCCGATTCATGGATAGCATGAGATGAAGGACTGAGGTCAGCAGTGATAGTAAGGGAATGTCTGGGGTTAGGGTTGAAATAGGGGTAAAAATCATAACACCCAACCACAGAATGAAAGATAATTGGGAACTTCTTTGTTGGGAGTTCATCTATATTCTCCAAGCTCTTTGTCAATGCAGGATTGCCACATGCCTGAAGCTGGTTCCCATAGAAACTTTCATTCAGGAACGCCAAAATATCTGGGTGAGATCTAAAGTTGTTAACAAGCTGCATGATTCTAGACAAAACTATGAAAGTTCATGCACCAAAAAAGGGAAAAATTGCATACATGACACCAAGTCCTCCACTGACACCACCATCCCAGGGCAATAAACCATAGCATGGTCTTTGCATCAGCCACAACAAGTAGCTCTCTGCCAGTCCATGATCCTTTGCTAGCCTCGAGTTGACAATAGGGCCCAACTGTTTCAGATCCCTGGCCAAGACCATGTTGGTATGCTTATTTGAAAGGCCTTTGATAGGTATCATAATTTCAGGTTCTTTTCCTTGCCCCACTGATGAGGTGGTCAGATGCTTTAGTGATCTCCAAACGTGAACTGGTGAATAGTTGTCAGATACTTCTGGAATATTGCAGTGCAAAGAACCAAAAATGGAAATAGTGGTGTCTCAGCTTTGTGTCGGTATTACAGAACAACTAGTTTTGTTTGTAAGTCACTCCTTGGGTGTGTTGTATGTTTTGTACATGAGCTTTCTGAGTACCTCCATAGTTGTGTCAATTCCACTGGCAAAACACTATGCATATTCAATACTGGACGAATCAGGCTGTCCTATGTTGACTGGCTTGTTGTCTTTGGTTGGGGACTTCTCTCTAGTCTTGTGAGAAGTTACTACAGATTCCAATGCTCTGAGTCACCTTTGGTCTCTGTTATCTGGTCTGGTGCATGTTGTAAAACTGGGAAACTGGATGGGAAGGGAAGCTGGGATGTGTAAAATGGCTGTCAGTATTATGTTGGTATTAAATGAACTCCTAATCATCTTGGTATGGGTCTGTGTCAATGTTTCTGTGGCTATGGTGGTGCAATAGCAGGTCTCATCTTTATTTCTGGGTTCCTTGGCTTTATCTGGTTATGTCTCAGCTTTATCTGTGACAATTCTTTTCATCCTAATTCCTATAAACTGTCAATCTTTGTCAAAACTATACTTTGTTTCCTTTGTCTGGTCCTATCTCTTGTCAAATCAATTCCTATAACTGGTCAATACTATTTCCTGCAAAGCTCACACTAGAGCTGCCCTATAATGTCAATACTAATTTCCTGCAAAGCTCACAATAGAGCTGCCCTATATCTGTCAATTTGTCAATACTAAAATCTGTTCAAAACCTATCCTTGCAATGCTCACAATAGAGCTGCCCTATAACTATCCAATACTATTCATCTGCTCTTGACACCCAAATGGGTTCGCTAATGTCTTGTGAAAATGAAAACTGGTAAAACTAATCTGATCTTGTGAAATTGAAGCTAATTCTTTCCTATAAAACTAAAAGAGGTGAGTACTGCATGGTTATCACTTACTAACACTGAGCAAATGCCAGTAATGAAGTAAAACAATGACAAGAGTCAAGGTTTTAAGTTGATGGATGGTTGTGAAGTGTCTCAGCTTTAACTATGTCAAGCTCAGCTTTGTGGTGAATGAAATTGCTATTAAAACTTGTACTATCAGTATTGTTGAAGCTGGGTGAGTTACTGAGGTAAACGAATTGCTCGAAGCTGGTTTGTACCATGTGTGTATGTGGGGGAATGGAATAGAGGGAGTAACTAACTGTAAAGTATGAAATTACCAGGTTTATATAGTAAGATATAAATAAATGGCATCCTTGTGGTATATCTGAAGGGCTATGCATTAACATAAGTGTTTCTGACCTTCTGACTATACAGCAGGTCATGAACGTCACCTTTTTCATGTTGTCGTCTTTAATTTTCTTGCTCCAGCATTAGAACCATTCCACATTTGTCATCTTTATGCTGCAGATAATGCTGAAAAGGGATGAGTACCCTTTAGGTAGCATGTGCATCTAAGTCCTGTGGTTATACAGCAATAACCAATTATTAGCCCTAAGTCCCCACTGAGTGTACTTGCTGTGGAAATCATCAAATTGCTGTTACTGAGCTCCTATAAGGCTGGGCTGTCGATATTACTGGTCTATGCTTGTGACTGTGCCTATGTGACTTGATGTGCTAATGCCACTGATGTCGGTATTGCACCCTATTGCCTCTAATGGTTTAGGCTGGTTTAAAGCTGAGGAGATAAGTCAAAATTAGCTGTGTCACCTTGACATTAAGTCGTTAAGGTCAGGAAAACATCAGAAAACCCCAATAAAGTATATATGGGCTTGTGTGGAATGTTTGGTTTGATGAAAGGCTGCTGGAGGGATAAATCCGTGAAATTGGAGCATACAGGGCCCTGAGGCTCATCACCACCTCATCTATAAAGATGCAAGTGAAATGACCACGCTTCACCCTCAAGGAAGGAAGGGTTCCAGC